>LT649865.1:0-12274 GCA_900128395.1 Stramenopiles sp. TOSAG23-2
GTTATATTTTGTCATATATATAAATAATAAATTGTATTTTAGAATAGGTTTCAGCGATAGAAATTGATTATCGTTATATCCATAATCGATAATATGACAGGTTATAATATATATGTACATGTATCGAATTGTTTGAAAATAAAACAGTGGTGACAACAGAAATTAATTTTGATTATCTAATAACTATCATGCGTAAGAATATGTGTGCGTATCATATCATATATCATATCATATAATTACCATATGATATTTGCCAAAGATCGAAGAAATATCAATAGAAAATGAACACAAAAAGAATAAAAGTTAGTAGAGTGTTATACATGATGTGATAGATGTGCGTGTTCTTTTAAAATTTTATTTTTTTATTTTTTAATATAATATATATATATATATATATAAAAGTATACGTTTTATAATCTTATACGTAATATATATTATTTCTCTTACTCATATATTACATAAATTTCTTTTACTCCCCGGAAATTAACATCTCAAATATACATATACGTATATATATTATAATATATACACATGTATCATATGATATATTATTTTTATAATATACTTCGTATTATGTTATGTACACACATAAAATTACTCGTACTAAACAAACGCCAACAAGAACAATAGGTTTTCGTTTCGTATTTTTTATTCATGTCGTTCGTATTTTTATGATACACACCAATAAATATGATATCTCATATACTTTTCTCGTTTTAAAATACGTAAATTATAAATTATAATATATCATATGATATGATACATATATATTGAAAAGTATTGACATTGATCCTTTATATATTACATTTATGGCATTTTTACAAAGTCGTAGAAACGTTACCTATCGATCCCTCGGCTAGCAAGTCTAATGCATCTGTATCTTCATGTTTAGCCCAATAACGTTTAACCGCTTCTTCTTTCAATCGTTTCGTTTTTGGTATTTTAGGTGACACAATTCCTAATGCTTTATTTAATGCCTTTTGTTTTAATAATTTTTCAAGAGCTACTTTTTCTGCTTCCTCTTCTTGAAAACGTTTCAAACGTCGTATTTCTTTTTTCTTCGCTCTTTCATCCATTCTCCTTTGTCGATCGCGATTTATACGATCTTTGGTAGCAAGTGCCCGCAAACGCTTCTCGTTATCAATTTTCAATTGTCTTTCTTCGTCTTCCTTTAACTTTCGTTTCTTAGCTTCTTGTTTCTTCAATGTTTCTAAACGCAGTTTTTCACGCCTTTCTATTAATAATTGTTCCCTTTCCTTTAATCTTTTTCTTTGTTTTTCATCTTCTATTTGTTTTAATAATCTATTTTTTTCCATTTGTTTTGCAATTTTTTCTTTTTCATATTTGGCATGTTGTGCAGCCATTTGTTGGTGTTTTACTTTTGCCATTGCGTCCCTTTGTGCTTGCTCTCGTAGCTTTCTCATGATGATTTTTATTCCTCTTAATCTGATACAAGTTTTATACGCAAATGACAAAAGTTGAAACTGATTAAATTTATGTTTATTATTTTCATTATTATTTTGAAAAAAATATAAACCATTGACACCACCAGATACAATATCAACGCCATCATCCACTATTTCCCTGTCTCTTGTCCTTAAAATATTACACATTTGTAGCATTTTTGATAACGTTTTGATTCCCGGTATCAAAGTACGGACTGTTTTATTAAATATAGGATAATATTTCTCTTTCCAAATTTTCACCCGTGCATATCTACCACGTTGGAGTTTTTGTACTATAACAACAGCAATAAGATATTGCTTTAAATTTTTCAAAGTAAAATATGCACGTATAAATTTTTGAATTGTACTTGCTGCTGCGCTTCTTATCTCCCGCCTCTCTTTCGCCAATTTCGTGATTTCTATTCCTTTACACATTCTCCAAAAACTTTGTATTACAATTGCAGCTTCACGACGTTGTTTGACTCTTCCATTTTGCATTAATTTCCTATATTTCTTATTATATAAGATTGTTTGAGCTTTTGCTTCTAAGTCTTTTTCTGTTTTAGATAAAAATGTACAATAATCTTTACGATAGCGTGGTTTTTTCAAAAATGAAACGCCATGTTTCCAATATTTCTCTTTATTGTTGTTCATATGTGATGTTGTTAAGTTATCTACGATATATTTGGATTTTGGTGGTGGACTTGTTAAAATATTTACAAGGTAAAGACAAGGCATGATTTTCAGTGTTTCTTTTGTCTTTTGTATTGGTCCATTATAAATTGGCTTCTTCTTTTTATTTTTTAATTTGTCCACACGTCTTCTCAATTTTCTATTCAATTTACAATTTCTACATAGCGTGCATGGTTGGGTACTACTCCATTCCATTACCTTAGGCAAAATGAATGTATTTTAATGGATACAAGTTTGTATATAGTAATATATGTTAACATCCTGGCATTTAAATCATAATCATTAACGGCATAAAATAAACCATCTTTTGGCAGTGTATTTTCGTTAGTATTTTTATTTTTTTTCGGCATAGCCAATGGATCTTTAAAAATTGGTAAATTGTTTAAAAGAACATCTTCCGTAATGTCACTTTTCTGTGGTGCTTCGACCATTGTATTAGCGTTTTGTTCCCATTTTTTTATCAATTCTGAATACTTTTCGTCGTAATTAACACTTAAATCAATACTTTCGCCATCGTTTTCAACAACAATGTCTGCATCCTCTGTGTTATTGCTCTTCTTGTATTTTTGTATAGCGCCGAATTCCTCATGTATGGTATCCATTGCTTTTGAACATCTTTTCAATTCATCTCCCACTTGTAAATATCGATTGATTCTTCTAATAATTGCTTTTCGAACGGCACGAATATCTTGATTGCCCTTCGTCTCTACTAAGTCTAATTTCAACAACTTTTTCATTATTTTTTGCTCAGTTAGGGTACCACACAGTCTATATAGATGCGTAGCTTTCTTTGCTGACGCTTTGTCATATGTACCAGGTAATTTTGCCTTTTGTGCCTCATTAACTTGTTTAACAAGATCTACCATTTCTAAATAATCATTTTCAAGGTCATTGACATATTTTTGTAACTCTTTGTATAAATTGTCTTTCCATACTGCGTTACGAATATCTTCTGATTGTTGTGGTGTAGGTCCACTTGCTCCAATTTCAATTCCATAATACATCCTATTTCCATTTTTCAATTGTTTAGCACCACGTACTGGAATCGTCGTTGCACTTTCTGAAAGCAAATAAAGTCCCAATGCATGAACAAAACTAGTAGTTAAATCAAAAATAGCTTTTGAATAACCAAGGTTCCGACCGAGTATGGCATTTGAAGCCTTTAAAAAGATAGAGAGTTGAAATGGGATCATCAAAAACAATAAAATACCGATTGAAATGCGAAAACGGTCCAAGTCTAAATTACCCCCATTATCAACCGTTTTTAAGAACAGAAATCTCAATGTCGATAAATATGTGCCAATTTGAAACATAACAATCGCTGCACCGATCAATCGACCAGATGTGATTCCGTCTTCGCGCAATGTAAACAAAGATTCTTCACGATTGATATCTTCAAATCTCAAATGGCCAATAGCAAAACATATAATGGATAAAGTTACTAAATGAATAAATCTGAAAATGGCAGATTGGTAATTACCACTGTTGCAAGAATGAACCACTTCAAATATATTTGAAGGAAAGTTGCGTGGCAAAAACGACGTTGCTCGTTGCATTAACAGACAAATTTGCAACACTAATTGCAATAATGATAGCGCCGCATAATATATGAAGCCAAATACAAAAAATGGTGGAAAATGCCGATCTACTGGCAGTAAAGATGTAACACAAAACAAAAAAGGTTTTAATGCCCCCCCGATTATACTGACGACCCAATAAACCATTTCTGGTATCGTTTGTTGAAAATATATTTGATATGCAGGGATTTCACATATTGAGTATACAATCCAAATTGCAAATGCAATATACAAAGACCATCGTATACTTTTTACCACCTCTATATCTGTGATACCATATTTTTTATGTTCATCGGTGTGTAATAAACCAAAAATCATCCATAGTAAATGCTTCTCAGGCTCTAATGCTTCCTGTAACGATGGGAATGACTTTCCATTATGTGGTAAATAAATATGCAATTGATAACCAAATGACAACATCATAATACCTATTGACATGGATAGTGTTAATTTTCCATAGCGATGCACTATTTGACCAAAATATATAAATAGATCATCATTTTTTGATGGGAAAACTTCATCCTTTTCGTTGTATAGGCTGTAAATGCGATCGTGAAAAAATGGTACAGAGCGGTTTGCACCACTTACTGTTAAATTCGATGCAAATTCTGCCTTAGTTCCAACTTCAGTTGACATTAAATGTTTCCGGAAAACGGACATTCGATCTACCACTTTTTTATAGACAAAACCTGTTTTTTTATCTACCGCTTCGTATAAGGCCTCGTTTATGGTTAGAACTAACTGTTTACACCATACCATACAGTTATGATCAATATGCATATTTACACTAGGAATTTCCTGTGTCAGAATCCCAAGTGATTTATCTGGTGTTGACATATGAGCAATCGACATGGATGAGGGATCTACCATGTTATCTTTAAGACCACCAGATAAAGAAATTAGAACAACTTTACGTAATTTATGTGCTGATTTCTTAGTAAACATACTAGCTTTAGATAAAATGGCCTTCCGTTCATGATCCATATTACTCTGCGTTGCGTTCTTGTTGGGTGATTGAAAATAATGCCCGATGACTGGTAGATTGCTAAAACTAAACCACGATGATGAAGTAGTTTTTTTTAGCGCTTCAGATTCCTTTACTTCATCAATGACTTTCGTTTCTTTTTTTTTCCCAACATCGCCTTCTTCTACTTCTTTTGTTTGTGTTGCCTCCTCTGCAACTTCAAATTCGTCTTCGATATCTTCATCCTCGGTATTTTCTTTCAGCGATTCTTTTTTTTTCTCTTCTTCTTCTGCAGCTTTTCTTTCTTTCTCGTTTCTAACTTGCCTATCTAAATAGTAATTATGGGCTATATACCGCGAGCCAATACTCCACATATGGTATGTGTCTGAGTATATGCGATTTAATGTGCTATCGAGATATATAGGGGCACGTGCATGTGGAGAGCTCAAAGTAATTATAGTTGAAATGCTACCTTGTCTATACGATGAAAGCGTCAATGCATGAGTTGCAGCTATACCACCCATGGAGTGGCCAATAACAATAATAGATCTAGCAACTTTTTTTAGCTTTTCTTTATCACCACGTGCCTGTTTTCTATACAAACGTATAATTGCACTTGCAGCCATATTAATATATTCTGCTTGATCTTCTAAATAATCACCATTAACTGCAGACGCTTCTTCCTGAAAATCTATTGTAAAATACTCCAACCGCTTTTTTGGTTCGATTTCATCAGCAACTAAATCGGAAGCATATCCTAAAGACCGCACTTCCTTATAATGACCTTTATTTCCAT
Organism: Stramenopiles sp. TOSAG23-2; assembly: GCA_900128395.1. Classification (NCBI taxonomy): domain Eukaryota; species Stramenopiles sp. TOSAG23-2. The sequence goes on from LT649865.1 coordinate 5,476, forward strand.
GGACGTATAATACAGGAATTCCACGAACTTTCAACGCTTTATTTTTTGTTACATAGTTTGGCTGTATATGACGATACAATGTATATTTTGAATTTATATTCTTGAATCGTTCATTTGGTTCAGACATTGAAAATGTTACATATTCAGGTGCATACATCCGGGGAATCTCGCATTCATTTGGTATATTCGGTATTGTTACATAGAGTTGATATATACCAATGGTAAAAATGATAAAAGTTGTTATTAAAATAGTTGAGTGAACGATATCTTTCTTCATTATGATAATATAATATTGAGTCTAAAAATGAGACACAACTATGAATCAAAACAAAATAGAACAATACCTTTTCTTTTTCTTTGTTACTTATCTACAATAACAGTAGGATTCGTATATACGAGAATAAATTTGTTCGAAACATATTTAGATATACGTACGATGGAAATATGTACAAATACCGTTCCAAAACCACCACGCGTTGAGTATGCCACATTTCCATATCAAACATTTGCAGTTAATACAGAGGGGCTTGCTTTTTGTGTTGGTGAGAATGACGGTGAAATTTATTGTGCATATCTTGGCTCAAAGTTCAATGGAAAGGTGTCGAACGGTGGTCTCGGAAGTGTAGCAAAAAGGAATTCAAAATGGTTTCGCGTTCGCTATCCTAATCACAACGGTTCAAATGATGAGACAAGTAAAGTACAATATTTATCTTTTAACTCATCTGGCACTGCTTTAATTTGTATGAGTACTGGTTTCATTTTTGTCATTTACGTCAACTATCACACACAAATAATTACCAAACTTAAAAATAAAGGTAATGGCGATGGGGAGTCTTTGGATTTTGGTAGAAGCGTATGTAGATCAAGGATTGGAGAAGAATATATATTCGCAACATTTCATCCTTTAAAAGATACGACAATTGTTGCACTGACAAGTAGTTCTATTCAAGGTAACGGGCATGCTATTACTACTATTACTAATAACAATAATAATAGCAAAAACAGTAGGAATGACCATGGCAATACTTCCAACATTATTCTATATGACGTGTCAAATTCTATTAAAGATTTAATAATAACAAAAGAGCTGCCGTTTCAAACGCAATCTCATCCAACGTCATTCACTTTTCCACAATTTTCGACAACACGGGTTGGTTTTGGATGTTGGGAACTTTTTACAATATATATATTATTTCAGGATGGACACATTGCACCCATATGCCCTGTTGTTCCAGATGGTGCAGAAATTAGTAGCGAAACAATGAAATATTTATGGGAATCGCTATCCTCTGTCAAGCAAAATGATACCAAGGCAAGGAGAATGCTAGATGACGAAATAGAAAACGACAAATTTGCCGAATTATGGTTAAAAGAATCTTGGGTAGATCAAAATGGCAATGGAGAAAGTTTCATTTATATTGAAAATTATGACAATAATGCTCAGTTTACTCCTATGATCCAAACGCCATTAACATCTCGTTCTAATTTAAATTCAGAGGTTGAAGACGGTGCACGTTATGCAACGTCATTAAGTTGTGTAAATATGACCATAGTCACCTCAACAGTCCATGTGCCGACCATTTTTAATGTGATCTATAAATCTGGTTTAATTCATACTTTTATAGGCCCAATTGCTAGTCCAAAACCTAGGTGGAAAAATATTCGTGCGGATAAATATTTAAATGATAATCAAAGGAAACATTTATTGCTTTTACGACGAGCGAAGATAACGAATCAAGATGGGGGCGATTTCAGCGATTACTTTTTTTCAAATGCGAGTGGTAGATCAGACATGTCATTCATAGTTGGTAAAAAAAGCGTTTATTTAATCAAAATGGCATGGTTACAGTTATTACAAGATTATTTCTCTGTTGATAGTAAAAATGAAAATAAAACGTCGAGATTAGATTTCAATGGTTGGAAATCAGAGTTTTCTTTAATTTATTACAACAGCAATAATGGTGACAACAATAGTGGCGTTAGAAGTATGTATGGTTTACAATCTATTGTAACTCGGCGTGGCCTAAGAAAAACTTTTTTTCGGTTAAATCAATCTATACTTGATGTTGATATTTCAGCATTTTTGTTTTTAAATAGTAATAATAGAAATAACAACAATATGGATTCTTTCGCGACGAGTGGGGCTTCTAATAGTCTCGTTTCATCTATACCTGATGAAATGAGATATAGCAAAGATGTTGATCAAAAATTAAATGCATCGAAACAAGATCCATGGCCCAAGTTAATGGGTCCAATCAATTCTATCGACTCTGCAAAGAATGCAATAATTGCTTTAAATAAAATGAAACAGAGAATTGAAGCACTTTTAAATATACAAAGCGAAGTGGAGATCAAAAAAAAAATATGGGAACCGTTAGTCCATACTGAAGGTAAATTAATTAAAGAATTAGATGACGAAGTTGCAGCATTAAGCCATGTCGTTAAGAAAATCGATAACCGATGCCAAAGAATAAAAACCTCCCAAATAGCTTTAAATGCTAAAATGGAAAAAATATTTACTATTTTACATGCATCAAAACCTATCAGTGGTGCTGAAAGGCAACATTATGTCGAATTGCAACAATTTAAGACTAATTTGAATGGTTTCAAGATAACATTAGAGCAATTAGATAACACCGTGATTCGTATTACATCTATTTCAAACGACTTAGCAAAACGATCAAATAAATTTTTGAATGATAATGGTAATAAGAACAATGTTTTTATTCCACGGCGAATGGAACAAGAGTTAGTCAATGCTTTGGCAATGAATGCTAAGTTGTTGGCAAATTGTAAAAGAAACACAACTGAGTTAAGACAGAGTATAGAAAACATTGGTATATCGATTGAAGCTGCAAATCTGAATACAAGAAGAAGCAATAGTAGTAGTTCATCAATAAACAATGGGGTAAAAGAGGGAAAGGAGAAACCGAGTATGATGTCGACATCTACTGCTACATCGTCATCTTTCAGTCGCCATAACGACAATAATGGTGAAAGTATTTCGTACGATGTTGGTTGGTAAAAACAATTTACCGAATTATAATATATTAATAATATTTAATATACGAAGTATATACTCGTAAAAATTTAAAGATGGTTAAAATCTAAGTTTAAATATTATCATATAAATAATTATTAAATAATTTTACATTATATCATATATGATACTCGTTATTTTTTATATAACAAAAACGCGGTCATTTTGCTAGAGAATTTAAAATACGAGACTTCGTATAAAATTATATACGATCGTATCCTTTTTTTAGAAAAGTACACCGTAAAAATTTTATTACACACGTTAATAACGTATGTACATAATTTTAATGCCTGCTGCTTAATATTTTTAAATTTTTTAAATCTGGCCCCGTCTCTCTCCTCTTTATCAACTCGGACTGATATATAAAAAAAAGCAAAACCATCATGATAAATAAAAAAAAAGTAAACATGAAACCAACAATCTCGAAAAAACATTGATATTGAATTTAGATAAACTCCCATTTACCCGTGTTTTAAAATCTATTCTAGTGGTTATCAATCGTTCACATGTACCTGGAAATGGCGAAGTAGCGTAGTATTGATCTTCTACTGTTCTTTGAGGTGCTATCCAATTATTATAATTGACATTCCGTGGACCTTCATAATTCATATTTCTACCCCAACATTGCATTTCACCAACATCATCAACAGCACATGTATGATATTCCCCAGCAGCTATTGAGATGAATTTTTTACCACTGCCTGGATAATAATACGGTTCACAATCTGGGGATCCATGCCAATAATTTGAACACCGTGCACTTTCTTTACCCCAACACTCAGCAGCACCGTCATCACGTGTTGCACAGCAATGAAATAAACCGCAGCTAACGACCATAAATTTTGTTTCTTTTCTACTTGGGTAAAAACGTTCCATTGGTGCTTGCATGAAATCATTTCTGCCCCAACATTCCATACCACCATCATACAATGCTACGCAGGTATGATATGCACCGGCACTTATATGCATATAACCATTGCCAACTTCAGGAAATTTAATTTCTCTATCATCTTCACCATTTTCCTCTGCTATAGGATCGACAGGTGCTTGCAAATACGAATTGTCTCCGATACATTGCGCAGCACCATCATTAAATACAGCACATGTATGTAAGTGATTTGTAGAGACTTGGATAAATACGCGATTGCCATATGGTAACCATTGTTTTGGTGATTGATCGTTTTCATTTTTTACATCTCCACCCCAGCATTCAATTGTTCCATCTGTTCGTAATCCGCATGCATGGTATGGTGCTACTTCTAGATCGCATAATTGCTCAGTAGGTGCTTTCAACATGTTTTCGCCGCTCCAACCGTGGCCCCAACATTCTGCTTCGCCACTATATTTGATTCCACATGAATGAAATACTCCAACACCAACAGTACTCCATGCACCAAGTCTGTCAGGCAATGCATTTTTATATGAATTTACACCAAAACATTCAATACTGCTATTTACAACGGCACAAGTTGCAAAGGCCGAGGCGGAAACGAACCATGCACCTTGTTGCCCTTTTAATTCATGTAAATATTTTATATCAGGAAACGCATTTATACCTTTCATCATAGTTGTTAAAATAAATATGTTTATTATGACAATGGATTTGTTTCCATGATAATGACGAGGACCCATCATATTTGTATCAATTAAATTAATATCTTTTATATATGTAGTTGTTGTTATACGTTCTATTTCTATGAACATGAATATATATATTATATTTAATTGTATGTATGTATGTATAATATATTTGGTTTACAGTATATTTTTATAAATGTGTTCATATATGACTCAATAAATATATAACGATTTAGATAAAACATTTTTTTGATTTTGTCCGCCAATCCGCAACGAGAATAATGCTGTATACATGCTAATCAAATCTCAATGCTGTGTTCATAGTAAATTTACCAACTCCATCATAGAGGCCGAATTTCTAAAAATTGCACCACGATGCAAATAGCATATTAGTTTATATGTAATACTATTATACTGCTATATACTGTGCAATGTGCAAATTTACGACTGTTTCATGATGAATTTTTGCGGACTAAAAAACTAAAATCACATTGGATTGCCATAGACACACCATTAGCTACAACGAATCCATCAGAAGACTTATTTATACACAGAATAAAACGTATTACTATTGAAAATATATATATATATTATGACAAGGACGATCAATTAGACAATTTATTTATAAGTAAAAAAGAGAAAAGCAAAAGAAGAAACAAACATAAAAAGAAACAATTACGCTTATTATTCTAGAAACCAAAGAAAAAGAAAGTAACGTTTATTATACATTTTTTTTCGGGTTCAGCAGTAGTATATATATACACATATTGTAAGCAAACTATGTCGACATCGCATGAAAATTTATCCCCACAAGTTATTAGTTCTTTAATTAAAGAGTTAAAAAAATTATCAAGAAAACCACCTGATGGTATTAAATACTTACCAAACGATGATGATACCATTGGTGTTATACATTCTGAAATAGAGGGGCCAGTTGGCACGCCATTTGAAGGTGGGACTTTCCATATTAAATTAGTTCTTGGACAAGAATTTCCGTCCGCTCCACCAAAAGGTTTTTTCTTAACTAAAATTTTTCATCCAAATATAGCTAGCAACGGTGATATATGTGTAAATACGTTGAAAAAGGATTGGAAACCTGACCTTGGTATTGCCCATGTTTTACAAGTAATTAGATGCTTACTGATTGTACCCTTCCCAGAATCCTCTTTGAACGAAGAGGCTGGCCGCATGTTTATGGAAGATTATAATGCATATTCAAAAAGAGCAAAATTATATACAAGTATACACGCACAGCCAAAATGTCGACCAAATTCAGCAGATACAATAATAATCGATGGTGCGAAAAAAAAATCACCTGGTAAAACAAAGGCAGATTCATCTTCATCTAACGTTGCTCGTAAAAAATCGAAAAGTATGATTGAAAAGAAGAAGAAATCAAAAGCAAAGAAAAAAGGTTTAAAACGGTTGTAAGTGGTTGTATTAAAAGGATGGTAAATCGACATATGAATATATCATTATATTAATGATATACACAACAACAAGAAAAGGAAACAAAATGATTTAATATATATATATATTTATTTGAAACGTTTTTTATCTAAAAAATGATAATTAATATATATTATTATATATATTATATATATATATAAATGACATTTTGATGTAATATAAAAAAAAAAAAAAGATGAAGGATGTAGAAGAAAGAAAACATATATAAAAATATGTACTGATCTTTTAAAACAAAAAAAAATAATGTAAAACAAAATGAAACAAACAAAGATAAATTTTTAGAAAATAATGACAAAACAAAAAAACAGAAAAAAAAAAGAAAATCACTTACACTTCTAATAAATATATATATGATTATGATATATATATGGTATTTCAGATTTTATTACGAACTTCATATTGAATACATGCGTGTTTTAGTAGAAAGTGCGTGTGTTGTGACGAAAATTCGTTGACGCATAATTAATTTCGCACTCTTACGAAGTTCGTACAAAGATGAAAAATTATATTTTTTGGGGGCATTGATTTTCAATTTTTAAATAAAAAATAATTTAAAATTAAAAACGATGGTTAAAATCTCTAATAGTTTATAATAATTTTACACTTCTCCGTGTGTTCAGTAATATGCCCAATACTCAATCGCAAGAATAATAATCTATCCTACTATAGTAAAGCTCTAATGCACCTCTGCAAACTAATACTCTACAAGCA
>LT649866.1:0-12270 GCA_900128395.1 Stramenopiles sp. TOSAG23-2
GTGAGGATGTATTGTTGGGGCAGGGGTCCTCGCCTTCCACGGCGTTTGTAACTTATTTATTTATTTGAAGAAGAACAAAGCAACAAAAAATGTGCAAAAAATGCCAATTTTTCGGGGGTAAGACTAACATCAAGAATAAAAAGTAAAGAAAAATCAATGTTGACCAAGAAAATAATAAATTCATTTCAACAAGATATATATATATATATATACACGGACGTATTAACAACAAATCAAATACAACACAAGAACATGTCATATGGACCATTAAAAAATATCAAAGTGTTGGAATTGGCAGGCTTAGCACCGGCACCAATGGCAGGAATGATCTTATCAGATTTTGGCGCAAACGTGATACGAATTGATCGTGCAGTAAATGGATATGCTCAAGGTGCTGGACCAGATGATTTAGCAAGAGGGAAAAAAAGTATTGCATTAAATTTAAAATCAACAGAATAAAGAAAAATCAATGTTGACCAAGAAAATAATAAATTCATTTCAACAAGATATAAATATACTTTATAAAGAAAAATCAATGTTGACCAAGAAAATAATAAATTCATTTCAACAAGATATATATATATATATATACACGGACGTATTAACAACAAATCAAATACAACACAAGAACATGTCATAAAGAAAAATCAATGTTGACCAAGAAAATAATAAATTCATTTCAACAAGATATATATATATATATATACACGGACGTATTAACAACAAATCAAATACAACACAAGAACATGTCATATGGACCATTAAAAAATATCAAAGTGTTGGAATTGGCAGGCTTAGCACCGGCACCAATGGCAGGAATGATCTTATCAGATTTTGGCGCAAACGTGATACGAATTGATCGTGCAGTAAATGGATATGCTCAAGGTGCTGGACCAGATGATTTAGCAAGAGGGAAAAAAAGTATTGCATTAAATTTAAAATCAACAGAAGGACAAAATGCATTGAAAAAATTAGTGAGTGTTAGTGATGTAATTATAGAACCATTTCGACCTGGTGTCATGGAACGTTTAGGTTTAGGTCCAGAAGTTTTAATGAAATTAAACCCAAAATTAATTTATGCTCGTATGACCGGATATGGTCAAGGCGGTGTACCTATTTGGGGAGATCGTGCAGGTCATGATGCAAATTATTTAGCATTAAGTGGTATGTTATCGATGCTACGTCAAAATAATAATAATATGGATCATTTAGGTGATGCCTCTAGACCATTTGGCCCATTGAATTTGCTTGGTGACTTCGCTGGTGGTGGTTTAATGTGTGCACTCGGTATTTTACTTGCAGTTATTGATCGACATAGCTCCGGTGTTGGACAAATTGTCGATGCAGCAATGGTTGATGGTGCTGCATATCTCGGAACATCATTGTTTAAATCGGTCAATGCTGGTAAATTAGGTTATAATAATGAAAGAATTGGTGGAAATGGCTTTAATCAAGGAGCGCATTGGTATAATACATATAAAACAAAGGATGATAAATATGTTGCCGTTTGTGCAGTGGAACCACAATTTTACAAAGCATTTATTGAAGGTATTGGATTAAATTTAAATGAGTTACCAAGACAAATGGATCGTTCACAATGGCAAAATATGAAGAAAATGTGTCAAGATATATTTATCACAAAAACACGAAGTGAATGGGAAATACAATTCGATGGAGTTGATGCATGTGTTACACCTGTCTTGGATGTGATAGAAGCACAAAATTTCCCACATTCTGTTGAACGACGTACATTTTTACCAAGTTTAAAAGATCCAAATACACTTGAACCAACGCCTGCACCACATTTAAGCAAATCGCATAATGATTTCCAATTAAAACCTAGTCCCAAACCTGGTCAACATACGAGAGAAGTTTTAGAACAATATATGGATAAAAAAGAAGTGGATGAAATGTTTACATCTGGTTTTGCAAGTGATAAATTAAGAGAAAGAAAGAAAAAGGTGAAAAAAGTTAGCAAATTGTAAAGAAAGAGAGAGAGATCTTGTGCACACATACGATCGTATGATATACGGTATATGCGCATCATTTTTTTTTATTTAAATTATCATAATCATATGATATCATTAAGTCTCTCTTCAAAATATAAAATGTGATTTCATATATGCGGTGTGATAATTACGACTACACATGAAATTTATGTAAAAAAAAGAAGTGTACACAAGACACGTTCGTAAAAAAAATAAGAGTATTTGTTTAAACACACAAACTGAATTACATCTTACTACTACTTGCTAAACCACCCTTTGCACTTTTAAATACATCTTCAGTTTCTTTAAAAAAACTATGTAAACGTTCATTAACTTGTTTTGGTTGATCTTGTTGTATCCAATGAGAACACGATTCGCCTTTTGGTGCTTGAATAATATGAAATTGACGTAGATCAGTACAAACCGTCATTAACCCTTGATATTGCTTATCGTCTTTATAATCGCCTGTAACTTTACTTGCTGGTGATAACATGCCACGTACTCCATCATTTGCTCCCGTTAAAAAAAATGTAGGCTGATCAATTGTTTTTCCAATTAACTGTGGTGTTATTAGAAAATTACGATGAAAATTACGATAGTAATTGACACCACCACGTGAACCAGAATGTTGAAATTGTTTCACAACATAATCTAGATCTGCTTGCGATAACCATTTTGGTAAATGTAATGGCCTTGGTGTTCTCCATAATCTTCCACCAGCAACACGTAATGGATTTTTTAAATAATTTGTATCTCGTTTTACAGTCTCATCTGACCATGTACGATAAATATACTCATATAAATTTGAATCGTATTCTGCTTCTGCTGGACCAAAATTAGGTACATTCTCTAAATCATATCTTTCATTATGATAAGTGATATAGAAAAATAATTCTTTATCCGGGCCTTGGCCAATTTTAAATCTTTTTTTGAATAAATCATATGGACTCAAATCAGTAGATTTACGCATAACTGTTGGTACCGATAGATTGGCTACTACCGGAAATACTTCTGGGTATAAGTGTGCAAACAGCCAACCCAAAATTGCACCCCAATCATGACCAACAAGGATAGCTTTTGTCAAACCATGAGCTTGCAACAAACAAATAATATCTGAAGCATGAGAGTATACATCATAATCATCCACGTTTGGTGGACATGATGAATAACCATAACCTCGCATATCTGGTGCCATGACATTGTAACCTTGCTCTCCAAAATATTTAATCTGATGACGCCAACTAAACCATGATTCTGGCCATCCATGCATAAATACAATAGGAATTCCATCTTCCGGTCCACAACAAGCAACACGCATGGTCATGCCATTTGCTAATTTAACAAATTTTAACGTAATACCTTGTATTGGTGAGGTTAATGGATCATCCATAATTTCTTAATAAACAAAAAAATAAATATGTATATAGTCTGTATAAGTATGAGTAAATATTTGGAATAGATAATAATACCACAGCACACGTTATTAATATATTAATATATATATATATATATATATATATATATATTGTTCTCCCTGTTTTATCTCTCTCCTGTGTATGCATTAGTATGAAGTGAGAACATAATTGAAACAATAATAGCACAATAATGTTATTAAAAGGGTAAGACAAATACAAGCAGAGTTAGAGTGAGTGCCAAATGCCAAAAATGCAAAAAGGAGCAACCACCCCACAGGTAGTGTAGAGCGGACGACTGGAGGACCTTTTTATTTTGGATTTTGGAGGAATAAAAAAACAGGAGAGAAGCAGAGCACATCAGCAGGGCCAGGGCTTGCCTTATATAATACGAGGCGTATCGGCACGTAGGCTTGATATAGCTGATAGCCACAGAAAGCAAAAATCCAATGTATAATAATATTTTTTTGGATAGAATTTTCCTATATAAAAGTATATTATTTTATGAGATGAGTAAGAGAAAATTAAGTTGCAAAGGGTTCAAATTAAAAAAGTTATAAAAAATGTCACACAGGCAGAACAAATATACATGTATAACAAATATATAATGACCAATGAAATATTATGACCAATGAATGATGCATATTGCTGATAATAAAAACTCATCAAATTTCTCGCATACAAATGTTTCACTGTAATCAATCCCAATAGTAACTTAGTTGAGAAGATGACGCACTCGAATTTAATAAATATATCATAATATATATCAATAAGAGAGAAAATTTTTATAATTATATATATATATGATGGTTAAAATCTAAGTTATAATAATTTTAGTTCCCGTGGTAAATACTACGCTCAATATATAATAATGGTTAAAGTCTAAGTTATATATAAAATTTTCTCTTACTCATATATTATATATATATTAAATAAAAAGATTTTTTTATGTTAATATAATCGTATGCATACTAATTTTGTTACAACTACAAGTTAAAAAATATAAAGATTTGCAACAACAAAAAAGTGTAGAAGATGTATCTTTTGGAAAGGCTCCATTTTCTCTAGATGTCTAAGAAACACTTTTCTTAAAGGTAAAATATTTGAACGTATTATATAATTAATATGCACAAACACATTACCTAGTATAATAGGAAAAACCAAAAAAATTTTGGAAGCAAAATTTTTTTCTGGGCAGAGAAAAAAAATCCCGGATAAAACGTGTTGTTTGAGCCAAAATCATGCCCAGGTGCCAATAACCAATTACAAAAAGAATTCTCTTCAAAAATAGTGCTGTGTCGATGCTATCCAGCTGGCTGGCTAAGCAGAGCGAGGAGAGGAAGTTTTAGCACTTGCACACTTTACACTGTATTATACGTATAATAGTAGTAGTAGTAGTAGTAGTAGTAGTAGTAGTAGTAGTAGTAGTAGTTACCACCTTAACCTGTGCACCTGGTAAAACGAAAAAAAAAAAAAAAATAAAAAAAAAATAATAATTAGGAAAATTTATGAAAGATACATAGTATACATAGATAAAAGGATGAAAAACTATAGAATTGTCTATGTGTATATATATTTATACGTGTATGGTGATTATTATATTACACAGATATTAAGAAAACGGGAAGTAAATGAATTTCAATAAAAATATACCACATCATCATCATGAAGAACCATATTATGTTAAGCCAACGTTTTTACAATCATCTTGTTTAGCGCCAAAATATTGGTTTATTCAACCACATGAAACAGGGCCAGTAGCACAATGTGTAATAAGTGTAGTCTTTCGTTTCATACCAAGTTTTTTCTTTATTATAATTTTAATACGTGATGTTTCAATTGCAATACAAAAACCTATTGTTAAAGCACCTGTATCATGGTTATTTATGACAAAATTATTGTCAATTTTTATATTATTTGCAGGGTGTATTTTAACAATGTTTTTTTGGTTGATATTATATAAAGATGAAGATTATATTGTAGATTGTGAAGCGTCTGTTGAAATTTTACAGGCATTTGCATGGTTGTTAAGTGGTGCTAGTTTATGGCTTGGTTATCGACGTGCACGTAAACAATCCAAAAGTTTACGTTTTTACATTTTAATAGAATTCATTATGTCTTGTTTATTATTATATTTAAGACCACGTGGAGTTATGGATACATTAGTAGATGGGAAAGATCCCATACTTTATATTGCATTTTTAGACGTCGTACGAGTGATTAGCTTATTAATTTTAACCATTTTAATGAGTTGTTGGCCTAGAGATGTTCCAAAATATAGTGAAATTTTTATTGATTATGAAGAAAAATTATTATTAAGTTCTGGTGAAGTATCACGAACAGCTTCATATAGCTCCTTTGGTTCATTTGAACCATCACCAACTACTCAACAACATACACGCCATATAAAAATTTTGAAACATGCATTAAGAAAAGGAAGTATTGATCCACTTGAGAATCCAAATAATTATCCACAGTCATTGTGACGGGGTATAATAATGGCTTCGTATACGAAGTATTATATATAGATACGCGTATTACGAAGCCATATTATCGTTTTCTTAAGTGTATGTGTGGCTGGAGGAAGGGTTTCAATGTTTGTCTGAATAATTTTGTAAATATTACAGGTGTGTGGTATAAAATTCGTTTTTTATTTTAACACACTCTTCGTATGATATCATATGATATGATATTCATATCCTCATGTACACTCAAAAACTTCGCTATACTTGTCTCTACGACTGCTGCAATTAGGAAATGCCTTTAATACTTCAGGAATTGTATATTGTATGCCAGAATTTTCTAAACGAAATTTTATAAGCTTTGGTGATGTTGCCTTATTTAGCTTAAGCTGTGAGAAATTTGTTGGCGCAAAACAATTTTCACGAATACTGAACTCTCTTAATTCATTTAATTCTGAAAAGTTATCAATGGAACCAGTAAAATTATTTCCAGCCAAATATAAGTCATGTAACTTCGTTAATTTAAAAATTGCTTTTATTTCCCCAGTAAATTTATTATGAGCGAGATTTAAATACTTCAACTTTGAGAGTTTACTAATATTAAGAACGGATACTGTCCCAGACAATTTGTTATAATCAAGATTTAGACGCGTCAACGCTGTTAATGAGCTAAGCGATGTTGGAATTGTACCATCGAATTTATTCGTAGTTATTCTTAATTCTTTCAATTTTTTTAGTTTGCCAATACTATTTGGCAAATTCCCATAAAAATTATTTCTTCCAAAAAGTAAAAACTTTAGATTTGTCAAGGCACCTATATCTTCAGGTATTACTCCCGTCAAATTGTTTTCTCCCAAATGTAAATATGTCAACCCTGTTAATTTGCTAAATTCCTGTGGTATATTTCCAGAAAGTCTATTCTCAAATGATTACGATATTGCTTTGACTGGTAAAGGTCCAGAAGATTTTGCACCAAAAGCAAAAATCACATCTACTAAGCCAAAGGAAAGGCAACCAACTCGTTTTGATGAGTTGCAGCCAGGTCCTCCTGTAAGTCAAGAAGAAATAGCAGCAAAATTAGAAACAATGGAATCAGAAAAAGAGAAAAAGAAATATCTCAAACATGTTAAAAAATATGAACGTGAACGAAAAGCAAAAATCAAAGCACTTGAATTTGAAGCTGCTAAGTTTTTGCAAGGAAAATGGAGAGCATTGATTGCAAAACGTCAAATACGCAAGTCTATACATGCATTGTATGAAAAAGTTTGGAGTGCAGAACATCAACGATTTTTTTATTACAATGTTAAAAATTATAAAAGTCAATGGTCGAAACCTGCATTACTTGGACCTGATGATTTAACACCGAGATTTTATGATTGATCTTTTATTTTTGGTGAGAGAGATCTTAAATTAATGATGTGTGTGTATGGTGTGTGGAGAGGAAAAAGAAGCAACTTTTTTGATTTGTTCTTTTCTAATAAAAAATTTTTAAAAAGTGACGTGGAGAGTATACGAATAAAAATAAGTGTAGTGTGACAAAATTTGTGAGAGATGGATTTTAAAAACAAATTTTTTTTATACTCTTAAAAGCTTGGCTTGTCTTCGTGCAGTGCCATCCACACCATGTCTAGCTAACATTGCCAATGTTGACAAGACTGTTTTATAATTATACATAGCCATTCCCCAAAAAGATGCCGGAAAGATTTTTCGTGTCCATCCAAGTGGTAGATATGAAGTTCCTGCAACTAAAATTGCTAATGCATATTTCTGTGGTTCCAAAATTCCATTCACACCACGTAATATTGGATATATTCGTACATATAAAAATATTGTAATAGTCACATTCATACGTCTTATTTCACTCCTAATTGTTTGCTGTTTATTATTATTATTATTATCATCACCTTCCTTTTTATCAATAAGTGCCTCCTTCAAAGCAGATGCACCAGACAGTGCTAATAGGCAACTTACTAAACCATATACAAATGGTGCAACGCCTTTGTCACCATATACAAACGGGGTTAAATACAATGCGGTAGGAGCATGAAAAAATAACTCAGCAGCTGATGATACAATTGCTAAATTAGTTGATAAAGTTGAATATTTAGTATTTTCAAAATAAATTGAAAGTGCTGAGCCTAAATGACTAATGGTACCAGAAATGATATGTATAGCTAATGCCATATACATGGGACCACGATATTTATTATTCATGACTGCCAATACTGCTACTTTTTTCTCGCCACTTGACTTAATGATATATTTTTGTTTATCTAAATATAAACCAATTGATACGATAAAGTGTAAAATGCCATTAAAAGTACAAAGTGATCCAATCCATTTTTCCCGTAACTCTTCTTTTGGTGATCCTAAATATTTAATAGTTTTATCAAGTAAATTATTATATTTTACATAGAACGATGCCATCATCTGCTGTAATAATTATTCCAAAAATATCAATCAATATCAATTGCGGCGGGGAATCGGAGGCTGGTGGATGACTTTGTAATATAATATTATGTATATATATATATGTGAACTATATGTAAGCAACAGTATATATAAAATGAGGTTGGTATATATTATATTTTCAATACGGTATATATGTAGCATTTTTTATAGTGTGTGTTTGTTTTTTTGCCTGTGTGGTGCTGTTGTGTATATGAATTAATTTAAGGGATTTATTATATGAGATATTATGATATTTTCTAACATTACTAATATTTATGCTTGTATTATCGGGTCCTTTCTAGATGATTTCCGATTTTTTAGCACGTTTTTTATAATTTTTTGAAGAATAAATTCAACAATAAAATAGATTGAAAATTATAATACAAATGTATTTTTTGTCAAATAGAATTGTCTTCATGCTTTTTTGTGTAATAATATGATCAAACAAAAAAAAAGAAACGAAATATCAACACCTGTGCTTTTTCTCGTATAGTTTAAGCGTGTATATGAATATATAAACGATTCTGATAGTGAAATATATATATATATATATAAATTTAAAATAATAATAATGGCAACGAAAAATGATGTAAATAACCAGGAAAACGTAACGGTTTCTAAGGATGGAAATAGTAAAGAACAAGTAGTAGATCAAAAACAACAAGATATATATATATATATATAAATTTAAAATAATAATAATGGCAACGAAAAATGATGTAAATAACCAGGAAAACGTAACGGTTTCTAAGGATGGAAATAGTAAAGAACAAGTAGTAGATCAAAAACAACAAGAAGAGAAAATAAAAGATGTAGTAGCTGATGATAGTAACGAGGATGAAAATGATAGTAATGAAAAACCTAAACATCACCATATTCAACATGGACATCGTAACAAAGAATTACACAGATTATATACAACCTTGTTAGAGGATTATCCAGTTAATTTAGGCAAAGCAATATCAAAAAAACAACGTGAACGTGAACATTTAAAAGACCCAACTTTAGTTTATGGTGAAATTAAATATAATTTTATGGCATTAATGTTTCGTGTAATGAAGGATGATTATGACGGTTTGCAAAAAGCCGGTGGTGTATTTTATGATTTAGGCTCAGGTACTGGTAAACCTGTTTTTGCTGCTGCTATTTTGCATACATTTGAAAGATGCGTTGGCGTTGAAAAATTATCACAATTATATACAGCTTCATTGGAAATAACCGATCACTGGAGGAAATTAACTGATAGCGTAGATGATGATATAATGAGTGCAGAGCAAAAACGTTGTATGATTGAATTTATAAATGATGATATAAAAAATCCAGAATTTTCGATGTCGGATGCTACAGTTGGATTTGCAAATTCGACTTGCTATGATGAAGAGTTGATGATTCATATTGCATCCAAAGCTGATGAAATGGTTGCTGGATCATTTTTTATTACTGTCACAAAACGTCTTCCATCTTTACAATGGGATTTATTAGAAATGGAACGTTATAAAATGTCATGGGGTGAAGCAAATGTTTTCCTACATCGTAAAAAAGATGATGATTGGCAAGAGCAACAATTGGAAGCTGAGGCAAGGCAAAAAGAGGAAGAAGAGGAGGAAGAACGAGCTAGGAAAGAAGCGGAACAAAGTAGTGGAGATGAAGAAGAAGTTGAAAATTTATTAGTAGGTGGGGAAGATGGTAGTGGTTTGCTTTAATCAAAGGGGAAGTAAAAGATAATAAATACGAGTTCGTATTATACCACGAAAATATACGAGACGTATGCATAGTATTTTTAAAATATGAGAAGAAGTTGAAAATTTATTAGTAGGTGGGGAAGATGGTAGTGGTTTGCTTTAATCAAAGGGGAAGTAAAAGATAATAAATACGAGTTCGTATTATACCACGAAAATATACGAGACGTATGCATAGTATTTTTAAAATATGAATTATTATTAATGTTACGCGCGCCATTATTATTTTTTACTCTCAAACATTTTCTAGTCTACACGGCATCAGCCTCTTTTACTCAAACATAAATGATGCAACTTTAACACCCATTAATACATTATCGTAAATCATTTTACCATTTGCATTTGGTCCAGCAGATGCAGCAGCTACATGCAATGGAATCAAATGTTCTTCACGTGGATGGCAAAATCTAGCTTCTGGACCATCTACCCATTAATACATTATCGTAAATCATTTTACCATTTGCATTTGGTCCAGCAGATGCAGCAGCTACATGCAATGGAATCAAATGTTCTTCACGTGGATGGCAAAATCTAGCTTCTGGACCATCTTCCCAAGTTAGCAATGTATTGATCATATTTGTTGTATCATTTGTTTCTATATTCTTTTTTAAATAATTATGAAATGCAACAGATTTTTCCATTGCATTACTTCCACCACCAAAAGCACGCATATTATGAAAAGACATACCAGATCCAATGATTAAAACATCGTTATTATCTTCACGAACTTTGGATAATATTTTTCCTAAATTTACATGATCTGTTGGATTTAAGCCTCCTATTAATGAAATTTGTATTACTGGTATATCTGCTTCTGGGTACATTAATTTTAGTGGTATAAAAACACCATGATCAAATCCTCTACTAACTAATTCCACATTTTCAAACATCGATGATGATTTAAATAAATTATAAATATTTGAAGATAGCTCTAATGCACCATTTACTTTATATGTCAAATGCGGTGCATATGCCTGTGGTGGGAAACCATAATAATCATATAATAACTCACCATTTTCATGCCCGGTTGATATTTGAATTGCACTATTAGATGTAGATTCCCAATGTGCAGATATAACTATAATTTGTTTCGGTCTTCTTGGAATATATGTTTTTGGCAATTCAATTAAAAATTTAGATAATTCACCATGTGTTTTCATATCTAATATTGGCATTGGGCCACCACCATGTGCTAAAAAGAAGGTTGGTAATGAGGACATTTTATTTATTTTTATACCGTTAATAAAAGGTTGGAACGTAGAAAATATTAATAATAATAATGACAAATAAATTATGATAATATTTAAAATATTTGTTGACAATAATAATAATACAATGAATGGTGTACGACAATAATTTTTTCGAATCATATACACTTTATTCTATTCTTAACAAAGCGTATTTTTTTCTTCTTGTATGATTTCTTTCAAACAGCGATGTACTATCAAGAACAAGAATATATATATATGGCATTTGCACATTTTGCTTTTGCACTTCTTTTCATAGCAGTTGCCATATGTATGTATAAAAAGACTTTTAATTATTTTTAAGAATATGTAAAAAACAGTGATATTCAATGCTATTTTTATATTGTTGTATTCTAATTACCAGTTTAAGTATAATTTATGATATTTTGATAGAACTTTCAGTGATTTCCATTTTCACATTTTCACACATATATATTTCTTCCTTACCATCATACTACTGTCCATATCACCATCCATTCCACTTGTTGATACCCGTTTGATCCATCTCTTTTATATTGATCTATAGCATTTAATTGTGATATCATATTATCACTAAGTTGATTATTATCTAGGGACAACCAATATAATGTATTGTTTGTTTTTAATACATCAATAATACTTTGTATTCCACTATCATCAGTAATATTATTATTAGATAGGTACAAGTGCGTTAATGTATTGTTTGTTTTTAATCCTTCACCAATACTTTGTACACTAGCATCAGTAATATTATTATTCTTTAGGTGCAAGTGCGTTAATGTATTGTTTGTTTTTAATCCTTCACCAATACTTTGTACATCAGTAATAGTAATATTATTATTCTTTAGGTGCAAGTGCGTTAATGTATTGTTTGTTTTTAATCCTTCACCAATACTTTGTACATCAGTAATATTATTATCAGATAGGTACAACCACTTTAATGTATTGTTTGTTTTTAATCCTTCACCAATACTTTGTACATCAGTAATATT
>LT649867.1:0-12267 GCA_900128395.1 Stramenopiles sp. TOSAG23-2
TATTAGGATCAGCTTCACCTTGTTCAATTAAATATTTAACTACTTGGAAATGTTCGTTCTTTGCAGCAGCCATTAAAGGTGTCCTCCCATCATAATATGTATACCCCACAATCTGTTTCATCGTCATCTCACTTCCGGCACACTTTATATTGTTGATATATTTATGAAATGGATGTAACCTAAAAAAGAATTTAACACTCTCCAAATTCCCGTTTTTGCATGCTTGATAAAATACATACCTTCCATACTTTGCATATAAATCATATAAACGTCTTGGATTTTCAATCAAACGTTCAATACTCGATATAAAATTTATATCCCCATTATTTTGTATTGTAAGTTGTTTTATTAAACATGATTCTTTTAAATTCAATATCGATTTTATATTTAGATATTTTATAATAATTTCAAACAAACCATGAATATTACATACGGAATAGATAGTAGTTGTATCTGATTCTTTAACTTTTGTTTTCACATACGTTTTTATAAAATCTTCTGTATTTAGTATTTTCGTTACTAATACATTTATTCTTTCAACTATCATGGTTGTTGCTTCTTTATCGATGTTGTTTGTGTCGTGTGTATGTCTGTGTTGTTGTTTGTGTCGTGTGCATGTCTGTGTGCAATTATGTATATGTGTGTGTGTGTATATATATTATATTGGTAGTATTCCATTGTTATATTTTGTACTATGCCAGGTATGCACCAACAACTAAGACAACATCATAATGTCACTTTGATTGACACCACTTTTTTATTACATGAAAGACACAGCCATAAGCCATAACGCATAACGCATAACGCCATATAACATACAACCTAAACCACCACACTTCATTGCAAAAATTATACAGTAAAATTATTACTATACTACACTACCCCATTACGAATTCAGAACTATTACTACTTTTTGTACTTTGTACTATTAACTATTAATACTCTGGCAACTGATAAGCTGGTAAGTGGTAAGCCTATAAGGCCTAAGGCAAGCCCTGGGCAAGCACAGAGTCTTCCCAGCTGAGATTTCCAGCAATAATAACTTTGTACTTTTGTACTTTGTACTTATTGCAAACATTACTGAAACGACGACTTATGAAAAACATTTTATATCCATATGGATCATTATAATATTATCATTGTATCCATACGATTATTTTATGGAAACATGCCGGGAATGCTATCCCAGAGAGAAACAATACGGAGGTGCTTCTTTTTGAAAGATGTCCATCCTCCGTCCATTGTATAGTGTTTTTTATACCTAATATATTCGCCTATCAATTCATAATTAGTATAGGAATAGCATCTGTTTCATCATCATTTTCAAATCAAAAAAATAATAATAAGAAATTTCTTTGAAAACACTAACACACGCACACCTTTCTCCATCGATTGATGTGAATGTAGAGAGATATACGAAATGTTGCAAGTATATATTTCTGATTGTATAATATTGATAATATAGATATTGTTAATAGAGAAACAAACAGGAAAGAAGAGGATTGGTTTATTTTTTGTTGTTTTATATTATTTTTTGTTTTTTATTTTTTTCAAAATTTTGAAACATTTATAGCAAAAAATTCTTGATTTAATTATTTTACTGACATTTTACAAAAAAATATTTATTCAAAAATATATAGACGTCACATATAATAAATATATATATATTTGTATTATAGAAAGAGTTGCTTGTGCATAAAAAAAACACAAAAAATATTTATCGAACATATTATTACCCGTACGTATAATAATAAAGACAAGAACTAAAAGAAGAAAATAAACATGACATCATTACTGAGTGAACATGATGATAATAAAGATAATACAAGTGATACGAATAATAATTTAAAGAATAATAAATACAATTCATCATTATTATCTATTTCGTTCAATCAAGATGCTACATGCTTCTCAACTGGTTTAAGAAATCGCTCGTGTGTATATAGTTGCATGCCATTTCAACGTCATGAATTTGCATCAGATGGTGGTATAGGTGCTATGGCAATGTTATACAGAACTAATTTATTAGCAATATGTGGTGGTGGAGATACACCAGCATTTTCACCAAGACGTTTACGTGTTGTAAATACTACTACGAAAGCTGCTTTATGCGAATTATTATTTGAAACGACTGTATTGTCTGTTAAGATGAACAGGGAACGTTTAGTAGTTGCATTACAAAATAAAATACATGTTTTTGATTTAGATACAATGACTGCATTGCATATGTTACAAACACCACCAAATGTTGAAGGTTTAATGGCATTGCAAGCTAATACAACAAGCAATAATAATAATAATAATAATAACAATAATAATAATATGGATAATAATAATAACAATGGTGTATTTCTAGCATTTCCTGGTGGTACAACAAAAGGTGAATTAGTATTATTTGATGTAAGGAATTTAAAAATAGTTAAATTGATTCAAGCACACCAACATCCATTAACGGCAATGGAATTGTCACAACGTGGTGAATTTGTTGCAACTGCTAGTACAGAGGGAACCATTATACGTGTAAGTATAAGATATATATATATATATACTATGATCTATGATACTATACTAATAAACTATTTTTGCTAACCTTATATATATATCAATATATAAAACACAGGTATTTAAAGTACCATCTGGTGAACGATTGCATACATTTAGACGTGGTACTAGACGTGGTACTATACGATGTTTATCATTTGACATTACAGGTAGATATTTATGTGTTGGAAGTGCTAGTGGAACAATACATTTTTATAAAAATACAAATGGAAATGGAGCAACAAATGGAAATGATGGCAATAATGAACTAAGTATGGGTAATAATATGAATAATAATAATAATAATAATAATAGACATATGAATAATAACAATAGTAATAGTAGAACAGGATTTATATCTTCATATATTTCTTCATTTATGCCAGAAAATTTAAATACTACAAAAAGTTTTGCACAAGTACGATTACGTAAGTTCAAATATTCTTGTATATATATTTTTATCTATTATGATATATATTTTTATAGACATAATATCAATTATAAAAACTAACACATTAATATATCGATGTATTTTATAGGTACTACGGATTCTCATGGGGTACCACCATATCATTGTGCTATTATGTGTGATTCAAAAAAAAGACAAATAGATGAATTGTCTGTTATTGTTGTATCTGTTAGTGGGATATTTTCATTGTATAGTGTCAATAAAGTAACAGGTGAAACGCAACTTGAGGAAGAAAATGCATTGTTTGAAACGCAATCAGATGCAATTGATGCAAAGTTTATGGAATAAAAGATACGTATTAAAAAGGGAAAAGATATTTGTTTAATATTGTACACTCTGATCTACAGAACGAGAAAATAAATCCTTGAAGGATAGAAACCTGCTCATGCTAGAGTAGAGTATTTGTTTGGAGAGGTGCATTAGAGCTTTACTATAGCAGGATTAGGAAATAGAATATTATTCCTTGCGATTGAGTATTTTAACCATGTTATTATATGTATATTATCATTGAGCCCGGCGTCCAACGCGTTCAACGT
Organism: Stramenopiles sp. TOSAG23-2; assembly: GCA_900128395.1. NCBI lineage: Eukaryota > Stramenopiles sp. TOSAG23-2. Next base: position 3,547 of record LT649867.1, read on the forward strand.
TTGAACATGTTGGAAGGATAGAAACCTACTTGTGCTTGTAGAGTATTAGTTTGCAGAGGTGCATTAGAGCTTTACTATAGTAGGATAACATATTATTCTTGCGATTGAGTATTGAGCATATTACTTAACACGAGAAGTGTAAAAATATTATAACTCTATTAGATTTTAACATCATCTTTATCATATATATGTGATATAACTTATATGATATACTTCGTAGATTTTATCATGTCCTATTTTTTTTATGCATATCATATTAAAAATATGGATATTTTTAAGAGTAAACTCTCTCCTCTTTTCCCTATCTCTCTCTCTCTCTCCCTCTCTCTCTCTCTCTCTCTTTAGTTTGAATTAACATTAGTTGGACTATCTAAGTTATCATCTAGTCTAAAATTGCTACGTTCTTCTTTTATATGTTGGCGTCTATGGATATTTTTAAGAGTAAACTCTCTCCTCTTTTCCCTATCTCTCTCTCTCTCTCTTTAGTTTGAATTAACATTAGTTGGACTATCTAAGTTATCATCTAGTCTAAAATTGCTACGTTCTTCTTTTATATGTTGGCGTCTTCTATTGCTTTTAAATTTTCTGTAATGTTTTTGTATCCTTTTCACTGCAAGCACTTCTCCCACATATACTCTTCGTAAACCATGCAATTCGTCTGCAATTTCTGCTTTCGATTTTCTTTTTTTCTGTGGTGTGACGCTTCGTACATTGTTTACATATGTTTTAGTTGTACGTCTACGTAACGTATCTTCCATCTGTTCTTTTACAGTTTCCGTTGCACCTCCTTCACCCGTATCACCCATTGCCCTATTTACTAATGCTGTTAAAAACTCATGGAAATTTGCTTCACCATACGGTGGGTGGTGCAAAATAGGGAGTACAAAGCCACCGTTTTTTCTCTTTTCTAAAAATAAACGTTCAACACGTTTTTTCAACATGCCTGGTGTCATGGGTGGTGTATGTGGCTGGTTAACTAATCCTAATGGATATTCCACCTCACTCAATAAATCCAATAAAGCATTTGTTGGAACCATACTATCGCCATCTGGGTCATATTTTGCCCAGACTGCTTTGAACTTCAATAAATGGGCGGGTTTCACCGTTGCAAGGTCCAACTCTGATATAGTAGTAAACGCTTCAATAACAATTGCAATTAATAAATTCAATAAAACAAAACTACTGAGTATAAAGAAGCAAATGCAATAAACAATTGGAATAACGATATCTCCACAATTATTCAATACTTTATTATCGCAATAAGGTGGCTGCAATCTTAAATTATGCATGATTTCATTATAACTTTCGCCCGTTGCCATACGAAACAACATAAGCATGCTTTTTCCAAAGCTAGTGAAATTAGCATGTTCATTTAATCCACCATTAAAACGAATACTTGAAAATAAATTCATCCCCATTACAGCAAAAATAAAAAATACCAAGAGTAACAATGTCATAACATTCGTTACTTGTGGCAATGCAACTAGCAACGTTTGAAATAATGCTGTTAATCCTTTTGACATCTTGATCAAACGAAACAAACGAGCTGTTCTAACAATGCGGAACAACGATGTAATGCTACCCATGCTTGGCCCGATAGACAATCCAATGTAACTGGTAACAACTAAAGTGAAATCAAATTGATTCCACCCTTGCTGGATATATCGAACTGGGCCTATACCATAGATTTTCAAAACCGCTTCTATGGTGAACAAAATAACAAAGAAAAGGTTCCCAAAATACAAGATTTGTGCCATGCTATCAGGCATATCATCGTATCGCATCGCCATAATGATTACATTGACCATAATGGCAGAAATTATGAATATTTCAAATTTTTTCGATTCGACTAAGTTAAATATTTTCAATCGGAACGGACCAGCGTTCAATGGTGGCCTCAAGACCGTCATTGGGTCCATTTGCATCGTGTGCAGCATGGTTTGTCTCCATTTTCGCTGCGAATCTGTTAATAAGTCCATTCCTTCTTGCTGGTCTTTCATTTTATTGAAATTATCGATTACAACTCCAACAAAAACATTAAACATTAAAAAAGAGCATGTAAGAATCATTACTATGAACAACGCAGCAGCAAATGGCTTGTTTTCTCTAATTGGTGGTTGGTTAATACCTGCTGTATCAACAACGGAATACATGATATCAGGCCACATTTCTCCACTTGTGATTTCGAATACAGTTATAAATCCATTAACAATGTTGTTAAAATTGTAAGGCAACGGTGTCCATAAACGCGGGAAAGCGGTACCATTTGGACTTATGTAACATGCGTTCTCTTCAGCTGGAGATGGCAACATGGCGCAGTCCCCGTCGGTTAAGAAGAAATTACCAACACATTCTTCCATTGAATCAATAGATTCATCATTGCAAAAATTCAGCTGCCCTTTAAAGTTTTGGACACCAATGATTGCGAAGATTATTAAGAAGAATAGCGTAACAAACACAACATTTGCAATTTTTGGTACAGCAGCAATGATTGAATTTACTACCAATTTTAAGCCTGGGAATCGACGAACGACTCGCAATGGCCTTAAGCCACGCAAAGCACGTAACGAACGCAAAGCTCTGAGGGTACTCAAATTTTCACTACCTTCCGTAGTTGAAAATGGTGGATTCATGATTAAACCTACAAGAGACATAATAACTAAAAATCCATCCAATAGGTTCCATTCATCCCGTGCGTATGAACCTTTATGCATGAAAGCGCCCAATGCAATTAGTTTCAACGACATTTCAATTATAAATAGCAGAGTCACAATGAAGTCCAATACTTCCATAAGAGTTTTTACTGCATTACATCCATCAGTGGTGCATGCGCGCAAAGGAGGCTCATCCACTACCAACATAATACTACTTATCAAAATCAAAAATAAAATGAAATAATCAAAATATGGATGAGAAACCAATTGAAAAACGTTTTGCCGAAAAGGATTGCTTTTCTTAAATATAAAAAGTGACGAGCCATCGGGGATTCCAATGTCACGTAACGATGGTGTGCTATTTTTTCGTTTTGGTCTATCACTATTAGAGACTGGTGTTGCAGGTGCAACTTTTGCACTTTTTTTCGGTGTAATAGTGGCTGATTGTGTGGATGTTGCAACTAAGATCTCCTTTGGCCTATCTGTCTTCTCGTCGCTTGAGCCTGTTCCTTCCTCGGATGAAGATGATGATGTGGCCGGGTGAACTTTTGACTGAGATTTTTCTTTTTTTAATTCATGCTCACATTTTTCCTTCTCCTCCTCCTCCTCCTCCTCTTCTTCTTGATCAAATTGATCAAGTAAAATTGCTAAAAATAAATTGAAAATAACGTAATTACCTAAAAACGTTAATGCTAAGAAATATGCTACTGAAGCAAAACCTGTCACTTTTATCCCATCGAATAAAACTTCATTCCAATTTTCACCGGTCAATACTTGAAAGACTGTCACGAAACCCCACCAAAAATTATCAAAATGAGCCCTTGGTTTTTCACCATCAAAATTTTCTTCCGTTAATTTACCTGCGAACAATTGCATTCCAAGTAACGTAAATATGAACATAATAATAAGCAATAAAACAGCTGCGGTACTAACTTTTGCTAAACTATTTAAAATCGTTATCATTAAACTCCGTAAACTACCCCATGAACGAATTAATTTGAATACACGGAAAAGACGAAAAGTACGAAAGACGGATAAGCCACTATTCTCACCAGAGCCAGTTATCGCAACGATAATTTCAATGAGACTTACAAATACGACAAATGCATCAAATAGATTAAATCCATCTCGCACGTAATTGTTTATCCCTAAACCGACTAATTTAAATATCATCTCCAATAAGAAAATGACCGTAAAAACGTAATTTGTTACGACTAAAACGGGTTCCAATCCATCTGGCATTGGATGCATATCTAAGGCAAGCGTTACCGTATTCAATACAATGAAAAATGTTATAAATGCTTCAAAATACGGATGCTGCACTAACTCTGTCATCGGCAAACATGCTTTACAACACGGTACCGGGTCGTGAGTTATGTTTTCCTTTGCTAATCGTGTTTTCTTCTCTTCCGCCGATTCACGTGCATTTCTTGCCATCATTTTCAGTTGATCGTGTTCCTTTTCTTCTCGGCTTGTCTTTTCATATTCTTGCCATATAACTGCCAACGCAAGATTAACTAGGAAAAACGAACCAAACAATATCAAGGCGATGAAATATGGAATTACAATGTACCCACGGCCAAAAGAATCCAATAAATTGTACATCACATCGGTCCATCCTTCCAATGTTATTGACGTGAAGACGGTCAATACACCATTTCCAATATTGTCAAAGTTAGTAATACCATAATTTGGCTTTTCACTATTTGGTGCTCGTCGGCACATACGGTTAGATAATAATGTTTCAGGATTTTTTGACCACGCTGGGCCATAATATACCGGCTCACAAATACGCCCACCATCCACTGGCTTACATGTTGACGTAGCCGTATCACATTTCACTGCAGACGATAATTGGAGTTGGCATAAACTTTCATCTAACGTATCTAGCTCGTACATAGGAATTCCATCAATATACGCATTGGTTTCCTTATTGGCTCCCACTAATGCTAAATCAGTTAAATTGACAGCATTATTATGAATAAAATAGCAACGCCCAGCAAAAATGCCAGAAAATAGTTGCAATCCAATGATACCAAACAATAAAAACATAAACACCCACAACATTAACACGTTAAATAGGTTTTTACAGCTGCCTAAAACAGATTTGATGATAGTTTTCATACCAGGTATAGTAGATAACGTTCTCAATGGTCGTAAGACACGGAATGTACGCAATGCACTTAAATTGCTTACACCGGGCAATTTCGCAACCCACGCTATGATGACAACTGAAAAATCTAGCCAATTCCAACCGTCTTTTAAATAGCAATCTTTAGATCCGAAAAAGAATCCCATTGCTATTGTTTTGATTATGGCCTCGATTGTAAAAATGATACTAAATACCCAGCCAGCTACATCAGCAGCTATAATCATATCATACTCAGCTGCAGTACATTTTTCTTGAATTTCTTCTAACGTTGCATACGTTTGACATACTGGATTGACTGCAGCTAAAAATATACAATTTATTAAGATACACGCAATAATGAAATTACTAAAACGTTTATCATATGATAAAGCAATACATTGCTTTCTAAAAACATTTGTTGGTGAAAATATGAACAATGACACATTTTTAAATTCAGGAATGAGATTACCGTGTAATTCATCATGTTTCATCTGATTATGGGCAACCTCGGCCTGTTGTAAAGAAATTTTATTGTTAATTAGTATATGTAAGAAAAAGTAAGCGTTTTTATCTGTATGTGTATGCAAATGGGTAGTTATAACGTACTTCTAGCGTTCGTTGATGGTTTACTAAACCCATTAACGATTTATCTTCTATTCGTCTTTCAACGACAACTTTTTTTGACTTGCTTGATTTTGGTGGCATGATTATCTATTTACGAATAGTTTACTTATATTATATTGATACTTATATACCAACTTCAGTTCAATATTTGTCTGTGTGTGTGTATATATATATATATATATACTTTTTTGTTTCCGTATCAGTTTGTATTATACTATATATTTTCTATTAACTACAACGTTCCTTCAAAAAACGCTGGTTAAATAAGTTTTTTTAACTGGTATTTTACTTTAACAAAGTATACTTATTCTCTATAATGTTTTTCAAGTATATCTTTAATATACCACGTCTATCTTATAGTTAGTAAACGTGCAGCTTCTTTATTATTATTATTAATATCACTGTACGAATATATGTTTTATGTATAAATGTATTATATATATATATATACGGGAATGTGTTGCGAATATGTAACTATGTATACAACTAGTTATCAATAATAGCTCAAAGGTTAATATAAACTCGATTCAAGGCGTGCCTCTACGTTCACTTATATATGCCAAATATAAAGACGGGGTTATATTCCGAATCAACGAGAACGATTATTGTATGAAATTGTTATGTATTTGCATACATATATCTATATATATATATATGTATGTGTGTGCATTTATATTTTGTTTCAACTATAACTATTATAATTATTATGGATTACAATGGTGAATGGTTTATTTTTGTGTGGGCATATAGGATAATAGATAATATTACAGTATTAGCTGGTTAGCAATATCACCCCTTCTTATAAAACTCAGTCCGCAGTAAAACGCTGTATTTTCCACACCGTCTTTTTTTTTATCGACCCTTTTTTGGCCTTACACTATCATAAATCATAGTTAAACCGTTTCCTAATATATAAAAATAAACTTGCACCACGAATCGATAAAATCAATAGTAATACGTTTTATTTTCGACCATTTTTATTTGTTTTTTGTAAATCATTTATGTACACACCTCGAAACAATCAGATGAAATCTGTTGTTGTAGCATATAGACAATTTATTGTCAACCCTTTTATAATATTTTAATTGTATTAAACATGTATTTTTAAAGTAGGGGCATGATAAAATAATGAAAGTGCATTCATAAATATAAAAAATAGACGTCTTTTGAAACATTCTATTTGGTATAACCGAATAAAAAAAAAGTTAGGTCTTATGAACATCTATATCCTTAATAACTACTAATATTAAGTAATATAATAATAATATTTTGTAAACAATATTAAGGATATTGTGATTTACATTTGCCTTTCTTTTTTCATTCGTTTCACTGGCCGTGGAGCGTGGAGGGGCAATAATACCGCTCTCTGATAGACGACTATAATAACTAATATTATACAACATAATAATACGGCAAACGGCAATAGTGTAATGTATAATATAGTAAGAATGTGAGAATTGGATTATTTTGCGATTGCATTTAGATGGGTGATGGGGAAAAACCAGCGGATCAGCGGCCGTCGGAAAGGGTCGGTGCGGTCGTCGTTGATGGGAACAACTACAACATTTTAATCTCTATTTTTTTTTCCGTAGTTGGTATCGTAGTTCGTAGTCTTGTGTGGTGTCTTGGTACTGGTTTTCTTTCCTAAAAGGTATTGTAGTATGAGAATAGCATTGTAAAAATGTGTGAGAAAAAGAAACGCAACTACAGAAAAGCAACTCCATTCACAAACGTAGTTAGAAATATAAAAATTGGAGTGCATTACCGACCTAAAGAAATGTTTTTTATATAGGAGAGATATAAAAAAATACGTTAAAGAAGACACTTCATTAATAAAAACAAAATATGTGTGTGTAACAAGCTAATTTACTTTTTTTCGTGCATTTTTAAACATTTTCATATATACGTCGTACATTTCATATTTTTTTTTGCATCAAACGACGTGTAATAAAAATTTCAAATTTGCGTGTCTCTCCATTTTAATGCGGCACATCTTTTCCAAAACACCTAACATTTTACGTGTGCACCGTGTGCTATATTTTAAAATGTGATGACCAATGCTTGCCTTTCCAACACCTCCACATGTATTTTAACTTCTTTTTTTCCTGTTTTGTTTTTCACTTGCATACAATTAATAATAATAACAACAAGATATATTATATTTGTGTTATCTATGCGAACCTATAATATATTTTTTTCCTTTTTTTATCTTCTTTCAACTCCGGCATCTTTTAACTCTGTTTGTATTTTGCTATATTCACCTTTTACTTTATTTTCACGTTTTGGGTTGTTAATATCATCATCCATTTGTGCTACTTGTTGTACAACTGTTTGTAAGTTAGATGCATCTTCTTGTGAGAAGTTTGATGTATCTGCTGGTTTTAAGCCTTTCACTGTGTTCCAGAACTATGTATTATTATTTGTGTTTGTATATGTTAGTATATTTTTAATTATTATTATTTTATTTTTATTTCTTAGTTAAAATTGGATATATATATATATAGTGATGTGAATATAAAGAAAAACTTACCTGTTCGCTATCAGTTTTAACATTATTTACTAAGTCACCATTTAAATCTTTACCAAATGAAGGGTTTGTAGACGCTTTTTCAAATCGTGTTTCAATTTTATCCGCTGCCATAGTCAATTGTTTCAATGGATCTGCAGCAGTTGGATTTGCATCTAACATACCTCGTAAAGTTTTTGCATTTGTAAGATATACAATACATGTCGTGATCAATACTGTAAATATTAATTTCATTTTCCTTTGCGTTTTGTTTGTTTTTGTTTGTTGTTTGTCTGGGTATTACTTTTCTAATTTATATTGAATAATTGTGATGATAATATATATGTATATATATGAATACTTATCTTCACTTCTACTTCTAATTGCATCCCTTGTATATTAATCTATATAATATATATATATGTATTTTTTATAATTAATGATTTTTTATAAAAAAAAAACACAAAAAAGTTTAAAACGTGGTAGGTGTGTTTTTTCATATACTAAGGTTTTAAAGGTTGTGTATATGTTAATTGTAAATATATGTTGTACTTAGATTAAATCATTCCCAACAACATTTTTAGACCTTTCCTACTTTGTTTGTTTAATGGTTTTTTGGTGGAATGTTCCATCATATCTACGTATGGATAAGCACAGAATAGCATTGTTTTTTACAGATATAAGCTTGTAAAATGGCCTTCCCCCCTTTTTTTTTGTCCGGGTCGTAGAGTCACGGAAACTTCGCATTGCTAGAGTACGCGGAACCCCCCCCACTAAAAAGTCTAGAGTAGGACCGAGACAAACAA
>LT649868.1:0-12228 GCA_900128395.1 Stramenopiles sp. TOSAG23-2
ATTTTAGTGTAAAAATTTGATGCTTAAAATTCTGCTATCCCTAATTTCTGAAAACGTGAAATGTCAAAATTATTTTGCCAATTGATAGGAAAAATGGTATACTAGTGGAGCCTAAGTTTAAAAAGGTATTTTCAATGTTTTTCCTTTGTTTTCATGTAATGAAATGAAAAATCCATCATCAAAACAATGAAATATAAGAATTTAGGTTGAAAATGTTGAAAATGATGAAATTTGATCGAAAATATGCGAGTTGTAATGGTATGACAGTGGTATATGCCAGGTATGAATAATGCAAATATGTTGCAGGACAATATGCAACCACCACATATATTTGTAGTTTTTTTTATGATAAAAAGACTTTTAAAAAATCATTTTTAAAAAAAAAAAGAATACAATTTTGGAAATTACAAGGTCATTGCTAATGTTGTAACAGTAGATGAATTTGATGACGTGTTATCGTCGATCTAAAATAGAAATATATATATTAAAAAAGATATTTGTAGAAAAATTAGTAAAACAAAGTAAAGTATTGTACGCAATACTTAATTACAAAAACACGAACAACATGTCAAGAGTATTTTTTAAAACAGTAAATAAGCCATTATTGGCAAGAAAATTTACAGCTGGTTCAACAGCCTCATCAAAGAAAGTTGCAGTTGTATTTGGTGCCGGTGATGCAACTGGTGCATCTTGTTGCCGTGCTTTTGCAAAAGATGGTTTTGATGTAATAGCAGTAAGACGTAACAAAGGTGCATTTAGTGGTACACTTGAGCGAATGTCGACAAAATTTAAATCAGAAGGTATTGATAATGTTTATGGATACGCCATTGATGCAAGAAAAGAGGAACAGGTTATACAACTGTTGGATGAAGTTGAAACGAAGTTTGGTCCAATTAGTCTAGCAATTCATAATATTGGACCAAATGTAGGCCAAAGCGTGTTAGAGGGTACGACACAACGTTATCAAAAGATGTTTGAAATAGCAGCAACATCATCGTTAATTGTTGGCCGAGAAGTTGCTAATCGTATGTTAAAAAATAAAATTGACAATGGTTGTATATTTTTCACCGGCGCTACATCTTCATTAAGAGGGAAATCTATGTTTTCTGCATTCGCATCAGCAATGGGTAAGTATATATAATTATATATGATGATGAAATATAATGATTCTATTTTTTATTATTTATATATATATGTATATGTGCATATCTTTACTACGTATGAAAGGAAAAACTAACTATTTTGTTTCTTTTTTTTTTTTTAATTTATGTCATGTGAAATGTTATCAAACCCCGACGTGTTGTTTAGGTGCAAAGAGACAGCTTGCGCAATCCATGTCAAGAGAATTAGGCCCAAAAGGTTTACATATTGCTCATATTATTGTTGATGGTATTATAGAAACACCATTTCATGCTAGCGATGCATCTCCAGTACCTAGAGATGTTTGGCATCGGCGTTTACCAAATGATGGTATTATTGATCCTGAAAATATTGCAGAAGCATTTCTATTTTTAAGTAAACAAAAAAAAAATGCCTGGACTTTTGAAATGGATCTAAGGCCTTGGGATGAACAATGGTAGAGAAATATATCATATTTTTACGAAAAAATTATATCAGACTCTCTGGTATATTTATTTTAAATATATATATAATACGGTATATTTATTTTCATTTTAAACACACTGAAAGTATGTTATTTATCCATTAATAAATATGATACGTATCATACTTGTAAAATGTACGCGTGTTTAAAAATACGGCGTAATGCATTTACGTACCGAATGATGTATACGAACCACATATATTATATATATTAATATAAATGTGTATTTAAATCATTTTTGATTTGAGATGTTAATTTCCGGGAGTAAAAGAAATTTATATATCATTATATATAATATATATGAGTAAGAGAATATGATAATATATATTTTTTTAAATCATTTTTGATTTGAGATGTTAATTTCCGGGAGTAAAAGAAATTTATATATCATTATATATAATATATATGAGTAAGAGAATATGATAATATATATTTTTTAATATCATATTTTAAATATTATGCATATATAAAATATTTATTAATATTATATGTGTTTTTCTCTTACTCATATTATATATAATTTAATATATATAAATAATATTTTTATTAACAAGCATTAAACGAAAACACACACACTACAAAATGAAACACCCCACACTTTTCATGTGCCCCCTTACCAAGTCTCACCAAATGGACGTATCCACATATCAAAAGTCCAACTTGAACGATCTTGCTCCACTAAATGATATGTTTCATGAGCAATGGCACTAGGTTGAATGAAATAATCGGATGTAGCACCACGTTTCAATGCAGAATTTGCTGGTGGAGTCCCAGCAATTGCAGCATCAATTGTTACATATGCTACGTGAACACCAAGTGGCCCCATATGTCTAGCAGCAGATTCCATCAAAATACGTTGTCCAGCTTTTGTTGATGCAAATGACCCAAACCAAGCTTTACCTCTGTGTGCGCTGGTATTTCCAGTACAAATAATAGTTCCACTTTTATTTTTTATCATATCAGGTCCTAACATTTGAATAAGACGATTTAATCCCAACATGTTCACTTCAAAATTATTAGATAAATCTGATAATTTCCATTCCATAATGTTTTTACCAGCACCATCTGCACGAACAGCATTATGGACCAACACAGATGGGGCACCATAATCTCTCCTAATTTTCCCAATAACACTTTCAACTTGATTTTCATCAGCAACATCGCAGGCATATCCAGTAGCTTCAAGCCCTTTATCTGTTAATTCTTTCGCTAACTTATCAACACGTTCTTGATTTCGCGCTAATAAACACGTTTTCCAACCCATCTCAGCAAATTTAGCAGCAATTGCTTGTCCAGTGCCAGGGCCAACACCTGTAATTACAGCAACATCCGTTGCATATGACATTGGTTGATGTGGTTTTAGACCTGCTTCAGTCCCTTTTAATTTTTCTGCAGCTGCATCACGAAGTTGATTGGTTGCACCAGATCCACGAGTTGATGCAGTTTTATTACGTCTTAATGAATAATTTAATTGTGCCCTACTCATTTTGTTATATACTACGTAATAATAATACTACTAGCAACTAATAATGAATCAAAAAAAAATGAATGTAATTTTGTTTTGATCTGTTGTATAATATTTCTAGATGATGTCAATCTATCTAGACTATAATATATGTATCAATATATCTTTTCTATTCTTAAAATAATTTGATGTTGGGTAGTGTCTTGCACTTCCTTACAGTAGTGGTGCACTAGTATATTTTTATAGAGAGTCGGACTAACAAATAATATTGGATTAATATTTGCGAAAATACCATTGAATACCATTACCAGGTATAGTTGGCCTAGCCAGGTATAGCTTAGGCTAGCTCTAGCTAGCTCTATAGCTTTTCAATGTTGTATTAGCTTTCTCCCTGTGTACGAAGATTCGTAAAAAAATTTATTATTTTTTATTTTTTTTATATATTTAAACACAATATTTTCAAATATAAAAAAGAATTAACCCCATCAAAAATAATTAAAATTCTCCAATAGACTACACTCTCTCCTTTTTTTTTTTTTAAGACTCATCATTCTTTTCCTCACCAATCAATTGTTCATATTCTAATTCATCATTATTTTGCCCCGTTGTATCGGATGTTTTAATGACTAAATAACTACGAAATACATACCAATATGTATATAACAATGCAGCAAATAATACAACACATGTGGAATACGTAACTAAAACAATAAATTGACTAAATAACTACGAAATACATACCAATATGTATATAACAATGCAGCAAATAATACAACACATGTGGAATACGTAACTAAAACAATAAATTGACGAGGATCATGGAAAATCATACCTAATACTTGTATGAAAACATAAAATAATTGATAGGAAGCACGTTGAATACTACTAAATGCACCACGTTCCATTTCTTTTACATTGTCTTGAGTCAGTTGAGTGATCACTAAATCATAGGACCATAAACCAATTCTACTAGCAGCCATTGAACCCATTAATACAAAATCAGTAATACGACTTTCACCAGCTATGTAAAACGATACTACGCCTGGAAATAAAATAATCCAAAACAACCAAATTGCTATAAGTCCGGAACGTTCAACTGATTTAAACACAGATTTAATGGCTAAAAAAACTGCAGTACCACACAAACCAAATACGGCACCTAAACCACGTCCAAAACCAAAATATACCGGTGGCACACCTCGCCATTGCAAATACGATGTCATTAACGCGCCATTATCCAATACTGTCATCCATAACAACGTATATGATAAACTTGCATAAAATATTGGATGTTTTAAATAGACTTTAAAAAAATTATCACAACAACCTGTTTTTATTTGATTTGCATTGTTATCATTGCCGTTATCAACACTAAATGAATTTATCACACGAGTTTGTTTTGGATCATTTAAATCTATTACATCCCCATGTTCTTCATGAGAATGTAAAATCGGCCCATCATGATAATGTATTGTACTATCTTCATGTTTATGAAGAAAATGTTTATGTTCAATATGCCCATTTTCATGTGCATGTGTTGTACCATCATCATGCGTATGAACTTTCATTTTCAATCGTGGAAACGATTCATAAACTCTCGTATTTAAAATCAATTCCACGGGGAAGGAAATGATATTCCAGAAACTAATCATTAATGCACCATAAAATATACGTGTGCGAACATCAGTTCCAATAAATTGATAAATTGCAGTAAATGCAAGTGGTGCCAATGCTTTGCACGATAAATCTATCCGTCGCAATGTAGTATTTAATATTCCAACATCTAAATTAGATTCTTTTGACATTACAACTACCCAATCTTTTTCAATGGAAATGGTTTGTACACCATTAAATAATTCACCAAGTCCACCCAATAATAATAATATAATGTAACTAAACATAATTTGTTTATCACCACTAAATAAAAATTGTTCCTTCAAACCAAGATTTGGGATGTAAATGACCATGCAACATACAGTAACACCCGTAAGTGCAACACATGAATTTTCAATCAACAAACCAACACGTTGTACATATATACGCGATGTCTTATCAACCCATACTCCTAAACTTGGCAATAAAAAAACATTTAAAAGATATACAAAAGCGGCATATAATCCAGTTGGCAATAAAGTGGATTTGAAGATATCAATTAAAAACAAAGGCACAGCCATTCCCCACATTCGATCACCCCAAGCAGACATGAAATGCGAACCATATAAATACCGTAATGCATCTTTATCACTTGGCTCTTTACCAACACAACAAGTGACAAAAATCGATGGTATACTTAATATTATACCAATTATGAACATTGGAATACCTGCATGAGTATTGTACTTTTCCGTTGGTGTTGGTGGTGGTGGTGGTGTTATACTATGATTCGATGCTGGCATTTGATGATGCCTGTGACTACTAGTAGCATTATTTGCTAAGAAATGTAATGTTGGTGGACATGTTGTTGTATTACCTGAAAAACATAAACCTCCAGCTATTATTAATGTGAATGACAATAAAGTTGTAATGGTTAAAATAATATTTTGAAGGCATGACGCAGTTGTTGATGTTGTTTTCCTTTCTGTACGCACAGGGGATGAAATATATGATGATGATGACATAATTTTATGCAATCGTTTATCTGTTTTATTCTGCCTTATATATTCTTAAGATGTATATACATATATATATCTTGACAATGTAAATATGTTTGGTTTTTATTTAAATTCCTTTCTGGTGATGATACCCGTGTCTGTGGTATTATAGGTGCGTATATGGATCTTGTTTTTTTGTTGTTGGTGAATTAATTTTTTACCACAAATTTGTGCTTGCCCGGCTTGGTAGCTCCTCATAATACTGTACAGTACCAGGTACAGTATTTGGTGCTTGAAGAACTTCTTTTTCTCTTGTTTTCTGTTGCGATGCGCGATGCGGTTGCGTTGTTACTGTACATAGGAAATACATGTACATATAGTCGTAGTGTCTAGCACTATGCGATACCCGACAACCTGTGAATCCACCCAATTCAGATTAACCACCCAAAATTCAGATAAAATACCACCAGGTACTGTGTTTGAATTAGGGTAACACCTTCACGTAGTGCTATTCACTGCTACACTTTTTGTCAACTCCAGCTACTATATTTGGAAAACGAAGAGTTTATTCTAGTTAGGCGAAATCGAAGATGGCCAATCCATCAATGCTATTTCAATGCTAAACCACCTGTCCATCAAAGTGCAAACCACTGGCAAAATAACACCTACAATATAGACCATAAGCTGTATGTAAATTGTACATTATATATATGTATATATATATATATGGACGTCGACTTATACAATATTAACATACTATAGAACAAACACAATATCATATCATCAAGTAACTGAGATATTATATATTCAATATATAGTATATCAAGTCATACCGACGCCGTGTATAACAAACAATATATATCATATATAGATATATATACATACATTACTATATAATATATCATATAATAGTTTTGTTTATAAAGAGGCAAATAATAATTGCGCAAAATACATAACACATAATAATTGTATTTAATAATAATAATAATAATAATAATATCAAATGAATTCATCAATGGAAAGTTCAAGCCCAACAACAACAACAGCTATAGCAACAAATAAAGAAGATGGTATGTTGTTATCTCCATCATCAGCATCCCCTATTAATAATGATGTTGTAGATGAAATATTAAAGCAAGCAACACCACCGTCACCATCCGTTCTTATTAATAGTTATGTATATACACCAACTAAACATATATTGAGTTTAGATGGCGGTTCTAGTCGTAGTAATAGTAGCAATAGCATCAATACCAGTAGCCCAACTGGCCAACCACAGCAACAAACGGAGAAACAACAGCAGAAACGACAAAACAAAAGCCAGAGGCAGTCACACCAAAAGGCATCTCCTATACCTTTAAAATATTCACCAACTTTGTTGTCGGCATCATCACCTATATTAGCAAGGGCAAGTCCAGTAAATGTAGCACTGAGGCATCAGAGTCAATCACCACTTGCATCGAAAGAAAAGACACAACCAGTTTTATCCCCGCAATCTGTTGCGTCTGGTCGTAGATTGTTACAACGTAAACGAAAAAGAGGACATTTTGAGAAGAATCATTTGCATCACTTACGAAACCGTCGTACTCATGGATCTCAAACGATCGATAGGCGTATTCAAGCCTTAACAAAGCAAAATCCAATAAAACGTGATGCGTTACCCGACATTTTAACTATAAACGATATACGCGAAGAGTTGATGATGTTAATATTACGTTACTTACCACGTAATAAAGATTTTTTAAATAATATTTTGTTGACTTCAAAACGTATGTGGAAGATTGGTAATTCACATTGGTGTTGGATAGATGTCAATGATATCTTACCACCTACACCATCACCCCCTCCCACTACTGTCATGTGTATGTCGTCTAGTATTATTAATAATAATAATAATAATAATAATAATATAAATATATCAACAGAAGAGGATGAACATCAAGTTGTTTTAAATCATCCTCGATATTCCAAACGTTTAAATTGGGCAAATTTCAAATTTATAAATTGTCGAAAGAAAGGCAATAGTAGTAGTAGTAGTAGTAGTAGTAGTAATAATAATAATAATCATGAAATTGAGGATGATAGCAATACAAATAAAAATACTTCCACACCACCATCGAAAGACAAAGGCAATAGTAGTAAAGGTAGCAGCAGCAGCAGCAGTTGTTATTATAGTGGAACAGAAGGTGATTTATTTAAAGCATTACAACGTAGTACAGGAAAATTCATTGCAATAAAAAAAGCACGAGTATACCCTAGACAAGAAGGTGTACCATATTATATGTTACGCGAGTTGTCATTTTTGAAGAATTTGTCCCATCCAAATATATCCCAGTTAAAAAATGCATATTTACATAAAGATCAATTATATTGTTTCTTTGATTTCATTGAATATACGTTGCATGAAGTAATAAATCCCATGCGAAGTAGAAATTGTGGAGAAGCATTATCGGAAAAGCATGCAAAGATGTTTACTTTACAGATTTTAGATGGGATTCGTTATTGTCATTCACGTGGAGTACTACATCGTAATTTAAAGCCGAAACATTTATTAGTAAAAATGCGAGATCCAAATGATTTATCAACTGCTTGTATTAAAATATGTGATTTTGCATTGGTACGTTCGACGAATATACCAATACGCACATATACAAACGAAGTTGTTACGTTATGGTATCGTCCACCAGAGGTTTTGATGGGTGATAAATATTTTTTACCAATTGACGTATGGTCCATTGGTTGCATATTTGGTGAAATGTTGCTAGGGAAACCGTTGTTCCCTGGTATTTCAGAGATCGATCAACTTTTTCAAATATTTAGTACATTAGGTACGCCTTCCCGTAGCGAATGGGAAGGCTTCCAAGAATTGCCAAATTATTCATTTGCATTTCCTAATTGGAAGCAGAAAAATATATCGAAAGTATTTCCAAAATTATCCGCAAATGGCAGGCATTTACTATTAAAAACGCTGGTTATGGATCCTAGGAAAAGAATTAGTGCACGAGAGGCCGTGGCACATCCATATTTTTCAGACTTGAACTATAATAATTGTCATGTACCTTCGTTTCCACCTAGAGGTGGGCATAGGGCATTAGGATTAAGAATCAACCACATGGACACGATTGAAAAAGTAAATACAAGTATTTCCATCGATCTGCAACCGTTGCAGAAAAAACAGAAAAGAAATGGTATTGTAGTATCCGCTGATGATACTACTACTACTACTACTACTACTAGTAGTAGTAGTAGTAATAATAACGAAGCAGCTGATGCAATGATGATGATAAATTCGACTGAAATGGAAGAAAGTTCTATCGCCGTTAATAAAAAAGTAGGAGGTTATACTTTTCATTATTTAGGTGAATTTCATGCTTTTTTACGTACAGTTGAAAATGAACGATTTCCTTTAGTTGATTGGATGGCGTTGCATAACATTATTAGTTTAAACCATCGGGAAATGTTAGTTGATTGGCTTGTAGAAGTTGTAGACGTGTTTGACATGAGTATACGAAGCGTATATTTAGCTGTACAATTTGTTGATCGTTACATTGGACAAAAATTAATAAAACGTGAGTCCTTTCAATTAGTTGGAGCAACCTGTTTACATATTGCATCTAAATGTGAAGATGTTTCTTACATTGGCGTCGAAGATTTAGCTGTATGTGCTGATAATGTATATTTGTCTCAAGACGTATTATCAAAAGAGGAAGAAATTTTGAATGATTTAGACTTTAATTTATCGTCAGCAACCGTATTAGATTTTGTTATTTTATATTTAGAATACTTTCCATATACCGAGCGCAAAAAGGAAGTTGTTTGGTTGTCGCGATACTTGTGCGAATTATCATTGCAACAATATGACTTGTCAGTCTTGGCACGTCCATCCAAAGTGGCAGCTGCGTGTATTTGTTGGGCATTACATTGTTTGAAATTACCAAAATGGGAATCATGGTTGAGTGCAATATCAGGTTATCATTGGCGTACCGTGGAGGCATTGTATGATAGTGTTGCCAATATGCATAAAAAAATAAACGACCAAAGCAATAAATTGAAAGTAATAAAACAACGATATTCAAAACCAAGGAGAATGCAAGTAGCATTGATTGAGATTCCAAAAGTTTGAAACGAGCGTATATATATATATACCCACCACTTATTCGTATGAAAATGTGGGGTGAAAAAAAGATTTCTGCAGGGGAGATGAAATTATTAAAAATTTGCGTGTGAAATAAAAATAGTAATGGTACACACGAAAATATTATATTTTCGTATACTAATATTAATAATTTCAATATAATTATACGCACATTCAATTTATTTTTTTTTAAATTTTTCACTCACATATGATAATTCCTTTTACGCATATCATACTCTTCAAAAGAATACAATAACTGAGACATATCTATCTCACACTATGCATTAGTGTGCGTTGATATTCTTCGTACGTACGAAGTATATTACACGGATATATATATAACACATATTATATATTATAGTATTAATATATATATATATATATATATATATATACACACATATATAATAATACTGACTCGTACTCTTCTCTACATCATATCAACATCATCACAACAAATTAAACAACCATCATCATATGCAGCTACCATTGATCCAGTCATACCATCAATATCAATGCTATTACCGACAACTCCATTACTAGAACATAAAATATCAAATGATAAATTTACTGATTCAATTGACGTATTATTTTTAGTTGGATCCACTAACATCATATTATTATTATTATTATTATTGATAGGATTATTTATATTTGATGATGGAGTATAATCAGATATATTCCAACGTAATATATTACCATCTTGCCCAATTGATAATAGCAAAGATGGATTTTGTGGATGAAATTTCATATCCCATATATCCAATGTATGACCAATCATCGATTTCAACAATGGTGTATTTTGTTTCCGAATATCCCATATTTTAATTCCACCATTTGATTGTCCAGTGACAACGATTTCAGGTCTTGTTGGATGCGTGCATATACAGTTGTTACCAAAACTATTGTTGTTACTACTATTACTACTTAATACTTGCATTGGCGCATGATTAGATGCTAATACATCCCATATTTCTAAATCAACTTTCGGTTTATTCCCGACAACTATTATTTTATTTGGATCTTTCAAAAATTTAACATCGTTATACGCTGCACAACTTGTTGTAGAATTGCTCCATGGAGTCGAAAAACCAGTTGGTCGTACAACAGCTAGATCTAACGCTCCACCTTCCGTAACACTTGCAACTCTATTGTAGTCTTCAAAAATATCTAAACCGTAAATAGCACTTTGGGTTTCCTGCGACCTTGGAGGTTCCCAAGTTTCTACCATTTTGATTGATTTAACATCATCGTATTCTTTTTGAACAATATTTAAATTTAATATACCTTTATCTGTACCATTAACAACAATGGATGTACCACCAGAAGCAGTAGAACCAGCCATCGATGTAGTAGACCCTTTCGTCACCGTGCTATTTTCTATCTCCCATCCTTTTTCATGCGTCCATGTAGATAAATATAAAACACCATTACCTTGTTGGTTCGTCCATGAAGTTGCAGAGATAATATCGGGTCGTATTACTGCTTTTGACTGCGAATTTGATTTTAAAAATGTTGCAACTGATTGTGGTAAATTCAATTGAGTGACACGTAAAGACGAGGTGGCTTGCATTCTTTTCCCTGTTAAAATACAATATTCTTTAAATTTACATATATATATAGCGATAATATATTTTACAATACTGTTTTTAAAAGATCTATCTTGTATTTCTATTTTCTATTTTCTATTTCAATGAATGTAAAAATAGTTTTTTAAAATATTAATTTTTTATTTATGCATCAATCCTGGCAATCCTGGAATCCTCCATCCAGCAATCCACAACAATATTACCAAGCACATAGCAGCCGGCCGAATTTGTGCCAAAATATTGTTTTTTTTTTATTTATCCAAAAAAAAAAAAAACTTCATTAAAATTTTAAAAGTATGTATTTCGTTTGTAGTTTTATAAATATACATATTTGTATGCATAAATATATTTGTTTCCGTCTGGACTTTGATTAATCGGTGTCTAAATTAAAAATAGAAACCATTTAAAAAAAGTCCCGACACAAAACAATAAATATGAAGGATATTACGAAAAATTTTATTTTTGGATTAGAAATTATTAAAATTTTAAACAAAAAAAAGTCTTAGAATATATGACTAAGTCGAGGAGAATTTTAGCTCATGGGAGTAAAAAATATAAAAAAATGATACAACAATCTAAATATTATACTTAAAATAACATTTATTATATTTAATTATACTACAATAGATATTGTAAACAAGTTTTGCCACTCAAATCCATATAATGTTCCATTTTCCAACCATTTTTGTCATTTTTTTAAAGATTCATCACTATCATTCTTCAATATGTCACTTTTCATAAAATTTTAATAATTTCTAATAATACGCAAATATGCAATCGATATATATATAACAAGACGTAACACCCTGAAAATTGTACAACACCTGCTAAATATAGTTTATAAT
>LT649869.1:0-12224 GCA_900128395.1 Stramenopiles sp. TOSAG23-2
TTTTGAAGAGTAGGAATTATCATGAGTAAATTAAAAATAAATTATGCGTAAATTATATATAAAATTATTTCTCTTATCATACTCATTTAGTTTTATATCTAAGTTCTCACATGCGATCGTTTGTTTTTTTTTTCACTTTCTCTGTGCTCCCAGTGTTCCTTTTCCATTTCTTTTTTTTTTATTTTTTCAGCAAATTATATGCAACAATACCAACTACCGCAACAACAGCTCCTAAAGCTATTAATCTATATGTATCTCCAGTTGATGATGATATTTCAGTTTCATATACATTGGAACCTATTAGACTAGAATTAATGAATTTTTTTACATCATCACTATCATTCTCAATAATCGTTTGTCGCTCTCGTAACTTTTTATTTTTAACAAATACGTCTGGAGTTACCATGGCATCTTTCACTTGTTTTTCTGGTAAGCTATCCAATGCTGTCCTAATTGCATCTGGAAACTTTGCCCAATGCGCACATGCAAGGCATACAATTGGTGTATTTGTCATTGCATATTGACTTGCACTAACACCAATCGATGTATGTGGATCAATTAAATATTGATCACTTTCAAATATATTTTTAATAGCAGTAAAACGTTCTGATTCATCTACCATGACTGCAGATATTTCATCTTTTGCTTTCTTTAAAAATTCAACATTTACCTTCATTTGTTTTGTTTGATCAAATGTTTTCATTAAATCCAATGTTAATTTTGGATTGTTATTGCCAACATGATATAAAAAACGTTCGAAATTACTTGATACGCAAATATCCATCGATGGAGCATTTGTCTTAACAGATTTTTGACGTGTATAATGTCCAGTGCGAAAAAATACTTCTAAAATATCATTTTCATTTGTTGCACATATCAATTCATTGATTGGCAAACCCATTTGTTTCGCATAGAACCCTGCAAGTATATCACCGAAATTACCAGTTGGTACTGAAAAGGATACTTTCTCACTACTTCGTTTATTATTTTTATCTGCCTCCCTTACACGGAAATATGCATAGAAGTAATAAACAATTTGTGCTAAAATACGTGCCCAATTAATTGAATTCACCGCACCTAAACGATGTTTCTCTTTAAACGTTTTATCCATATTTAATTTCTTAACAATACTTTGAGCATCATCAAATGTACCTTTAATTGCTAGGCAGCGAATGTTTGGATCAATTACAGTGGTCATTTGAAGTCGTTGTACGTCACTTACAGCGTTATGTGGAAACATGATAAAACATTCAATACCAGCTTTGCCGCGCACACCATGTATTGCACTACTACCGGTATCACCAGACGTTGCCCCTAATATTGTTAAACGTGCTTCATCGCCTTCCTTTTCAGATAATATATGTTCAAATAAGTTACCTAAAAATTGCAACGCGACGTCTTTAAATGCGAATGTTGGACCATGGAATAACTCTAATATATATCGTCCGTCCTTTAATTTTACTACTGGGGTAACTTCCTCACTTCGCCATTTACCATTATTATAACTTTTATTCACTACTTTCTTTAAATCTGCTTTTGAAATTTCATCTTCTTTAATGAAGCATCCCATAACTTCAACAGCTAGATCAGCAAAGCTTAATTTGCTCCATTCTTCCAATATAAATGGATTCGATTTAATTGTAGGTATTTCCTCTGGAACCAATAAACCACCATCACTTGCTAAACCTTTTAATACTGCATCTTTAAATGTTGTTCCTTTATCTGCACCACGTGTACTAACATATTTCACAGATGTCATTTTTATTTAATTATTTAATTTATGAGTGTGTGTGTATGTATGTATGTGATAAATGTTCTCAACTATGTTTTTGTTCACTTTAGTTGTATTATGTATTTGATATGCAAACAAAGAAAAAAGAATAAAATTCAAAACCGTTATTCATGTGTGTATTACACTGATTATATATATATTATATCGAAATATTATTTTTTTTAACCACCTGTGGTCTGTGGTATAATGTTGCTTTCCAGGCTTTCCAGTTCCAGGCTTTACCTGTAAAATTATTGAAAAAATATTAAAATATCAACTTGCCAGGTTAAGGTATGTACTGTATGTTGGCACTATGATACTATGATGATGCTAAAAAATTAAAAAAATATATAATAGGTATTATGTATAGTACTGTAACAGGTAGTGTAGAGAGGATAACAAGTAGCTACATACTGTATGTTAAATCCTAATAATCGGCTAATCGGGTCCATTATTATCCATAAAAAACCAATAATATAAAAGTGGATATTGAACCAGGTATATATGCACATATGTTGTTGTATGCGGTATGCATCAGTAAATCAGATATATATGATGTTTTATATTTATGAATAATAATAATAACAAATACAATAGATAGAATTGGTATATATATAGTAGACACCATCTACGAATTTTTTTTTAGTAATAATAATGCCTGCTTCTTCTTCTAAAAAAAAAGTAAAGAATGAAGATACAAAAAAAATAAATAATGGCAATAATAATAACAACAACAATAACAACGCCTGGTTTTTCAAGACACGTCTGGTTGTAATCATTACTATTATTGTCGTAGCAACATATAATACACATAGAAAGTATGATAAGATAAATGGTGAAATTGACAAATTAACAAAAAATATAAACCATATAAAAAGTCAAATTGATAGTCCACAGTCCTCCTCACTACTGGAGCATACAAAGCAACTTCATACATCAATACCTTTAACAATATCACACTTTCAAAAAATAGGTACGGATACATTGATTAAACTTGGACAAGTATTCGCATATAAAAAAGTCGCTGAATCATTATTAGCTGATCATATTCATGGTGTACCATGGAATAACGATAAGGATGATGATGAGGAGGATGGAAACGAATTGGAAAAAAAATATATTACTGGTGCAGGTGTTGATATGCTATCGTTGGCAATATCACAAAATGAAATTGATAATTCTACAGTAACGACGGAAAATATCTATCACGGTAGCAAGAAATTAAATGAACTTGGTGCTGTTTTATTCCAAAGTGCAATTCCTCACCATTTATGTGATGAAGTGGCAGAATATGCGCATGAAAAAACGGTAGATGCACCTGAAAGTAGCTTTGGCCAAATCATGGAAGCTGACTTGCGTAAAGATTTGCCGTTGTCTTTAAATACAAAAACAATGCCTATTTTAAGACATGTTTTGAAACTTTCACGTGAAATTTTGGAAGACAAGTGTGGAAAAGATCCTTTATTGGTTGAATTATCGTCGTTGATTAGTTACCCAGGCGCAAATGCGCAGAATATACACCCTGATTTTTGGGTAGATGAAGCAACCAATCACTATGATGCAAATATTGTATCTGTATTTTGTTATTTAGTTGATGTTGATGAAAATATGGCTGCATTGGATTTACTTCCAGGGACTCAAAAATTACACTTCCATTTAAACGAGGAAGCTGATGATGTAACAAAAACAGCAACCGCTGTTAGATTAGCAGTGCCAAAAGGATCATTCGTTTTAATGGATTCGCGAACCTTTCATCGTGGGACAGACAATACGACTCCCCGTTCAAGACCTGTCTTTTATTTTTCCGTCATGGAACGCTTAAAACCAATACCTGAAGGACCTACTTATAGCATACGAAGTGATATTGCCGAAAAAAATTTTACTATTTCTACACTTCTAGATTACATCGATGCGGAACTGAGCGCGGAGAGACTCAAAGAAAAAGAAGAAAGAGAGAATTTCTATGCACCAGATAGTGCTTTGATGATAACAGCACCTAATAAAACGAAAGGTGGTGAAAAGGACAATAGTACAAACGAATTATTATCCCCATATTGGTCTCAATACCTTGAAACATCATTAAGTTCATCCTATTTTAATTTTAAACAAGATACTGTGACTGAATTAAATACGAATAATTTTGAATTTGAAATAAATAGATCGAAATATACATTTGCATGTTTCTTTGACCCGCGTAGCGCTGCATTTCGTATTTTAAAAGATCAATATAGAAAAGCAGCGAAAATGGCAATGAAGGACACTGATCGTTATGGCCATGTAAGATTTGTTGCAATCGATGCTTCACGACATTCATATTTAACTGAGAATGTGGCACCCATGTTAGTCGCATCAGAGCAACAAAAAGATCGTCAAGAGTTTGATTTATATCAATTCGGTCGCTCTAATTATTTTCCACTTATATTTATCATGTTTCGCGATGGTGAATTCCTTAAAGAATATACGGGTGTGGTCAAGGAAGAAGATATGCTTGACTTTGTATATAAACAGTCACAACCAGATGTTGTAAAAGTATTAGATATTGACCAAGAACATCTTCGTACATTTTTCGAGCATGAAAGAGTTGCTTTCCTACGATGCGGCTCTGCGTTTAACGCTACATTAGCTGGCGAGGAGGAAGATGATATTGATATGGATGAAACAGAGGAAACATCTAGTACTATTTATGATCAAGAAAGAATTCCGAATAGTAATTTAAAATTTGAATGGAATGTACCATTGGTCACTGCCTATTATAAAGTGGCAAAGGAGTTAAAAGGATCCATTACATTCGCATCCCTCGATGTAGATTCATCAGATAATAGTGATCTTATTCAGGAATATTGCAAAAAAACAAAAGAAAATGTAACAAAGAACAATGATGTTATAGTCGTATATTCATATGGCAAATATATGTTATCCTTTCATGATACGGAACTAAATATTATTAACTTTGCTAGTTTAGAACGGACTATACATTATTGGGTTGAATCCATTGCCCATAGTGTATTGGTAAACGAGTTGACACCAGACAATAGCCATACATTTTTGGATCGAATGGAACCCTTGATGATGTTATTGGTACATAAAGAAGAGGAAAGAGTTAATGGCATTGTCAAAAACAACATGATACAAGTTGCGAAGCGACTAGGATACGCAAACATTCAATTGGCATGGGCGGATGGGAAGGAATTTGGCAACCAATTTAATATTCCGCCAACCAAAAAAAGTTTACCGCGAATTGTTTTAGTTAGTAATGTGGAACACGATGGTGATGATGAAGATTTCCATACTCGATTACTTCCAAAACATCTGAAATTAAGCAAGAAAAATATATATAGATATTTACAAGATGGAGACATTATGAAGAAGTACAATGAATCTTGTACTAAGATTCTTGCAAAATTTTTAAAGGATTACGATATTTACAATTCAACGAAACATGAAAACGATGATGATGATGATGATGAAAATATAGCTGCAACTGATACAAACAACACCAATACAAATAATAGTGCAACAAAAAATAAAAGCGGTTGGTTCTCTCTGGTTGCAGAGAGCAACGAAAAGGCTACTATCAGTAGCAGTGATGATGATGATAAAAAAAATCTAGTTGTAAATGATACAAACACCGATAAAGCAATTGCTGAACCGACAAAAATAGAACCTAATCCAGGTGAAATCCTTAGCAATATATCAGGTAGGTTGGATAAATTAGGAGAATTATATGAATATAGATTATTGCAGACTGCACCTGAAGAGGACCGGGAGTTTGTGAAATCAGAAATTGACGCCCTTACACTATATATAGAGGCTAACTTTCCACTCTTGAAGGTATTGGCAAAGAGCCCAGAGGAATTAGAAGTAACATTAAAAGATTCATTGAAAACGGAGGATTTGAAAAGTAAAATAGTACAAATGAGTACGATGGATGAAGCGATACAAAAGTATTCGACGAAAAGTTTGAAAAAGCTGGATCAGTTTTTAGAAACAAAAACTGAAGAGATGATTAAAAGTTTAGAGGCGAAATTGGATAGAAAGCAAATCGCAATCGACGCTACCGGAAAAGAAGAAGGAGAAAAAGAAGAAGAAACATCTTTGATAAATAATATGAAAGATTTCCCAAATTATATTCCAATTGATAGAATACATTGGACAAACTTGTCTGTTGAAACTTTCTTCTATGAATATGCAAGAAAGAAAAAACCTATTGTCATTGAAGGGCTGCCAATTTCAAAAGTCCCGTGGACATTAAAACATATAAAAGATGTGTGTGGAAAATTAGAAGTTGAAGTAAATATGCGAGATCCAAATACGACTAATTGGGGTGGATTGGTATATGGCGATACGTTGAATTTAGCTGATTTTATTGACACGCATGCCACCGATCCGGTGCGTAAAAAATATTATTTGCATGATTGGTCTTTGCCAGGTTATTGCCCAGACATCATGGGTAAACCTCCGTATGATGAATATATTATGCCAAAATATTTCTCTGGGGATTACTTTCAACGTGTATTTCCAAACGGTTATCAACATAGCTGGCCAAGTTTATTTATAGGTGCAAAAGGGACGCAAAGTGACTTACATGTAGATTCCGGAGGCACCAACTTTTGGTTGTATTTACTAAGTGGTAAGAAAGAATGGAGATTCTTTCCCAGGGAAGATCAAATCAATTTATATAAGCGTACATATTCCGCTAAATTTGAGCCAGACATTTTCAACCCTGATTTTAAAAAATATCCATTGTTATCAAAGTCAAATATGTACCACACCATACAAAATCCTGGCGATTTAGTGTTCATCCCGGGTAGTTGCCCACATGCTGTTAGAAATTTGGATAATATTCATGGAATTAGTATGAATTATGTCGATGCATCTAATTTTTATTTGCATTTATATGTCTTGTTACAAGATCGGAAATTCCGTGAGTTTGAGCTATTTACCAATAGCAATTTCAAACAAGGTTTAAGTTCACAAATGGAAAATTTACCATTTGGTGCATTTAAATCAATGGATTGGAATTTGGTAGAGATGGATTTGTTTTGAGAAGAGGAGAGAGAAAGTGTGCAGGTTCAGGAGTGTGTGGAAATAGTAATTGTGTCATGAGAGTATTTATGTGTGAATGTAAATGAAGGATTGGAATTTGGTAGAGATGGATTTGTTTTGAGAAGAGGAGAGAGAAAGTGTGCAGGTTCAGGAGTGTGTGGAAATAGTAATTGTGTCATGAGAGTATTTATGTGTGAATGTAAATGAAAGTGTGACTACTATATATCCCAAATCGCCAAATTGTTTTACGATAATTAAAAAAAGTGAAAAGTGATAAAATTTTATAGTGTGCAACTGTGTAATTTCTTCCGTGAAAAAGTGTTTTTTATCGCCTAAAGGGTTTTTGCCAAGGTAAAACCCAAGTACCTATCAAAAATTATATACTATATAGTACAAATCGAAATATGAGTGCTTTTAGCGCAGCAGGCACACATCATTAGAGCATCCGCTCTTCATCCCTCCAGCACTACAGCCTATACTATTACTTTCTTACATTTTCTTGTGTGAAGAGAAGAAAATTAAAATATCGTGTTAGTGTGCTGCTCGTCTGATGTAGATTGTGATCCCAGTGATTGAAAGTGCATAGAATTATTAATGTAATTAATAGATACAACATAAATAGAATCTTTTCACATCACACAATATATATATCATATCAATCTATATATATATATATATATATATAGAATATATCATATCAATCTATATATAATGAGTCGTCGTTCAAATCGGGTTACTACCACAGCAGATCCTGCCGATGATGTGAAACTTTTGTCTTCCATAAACCATTTCAAAAAGGTTTGGCGGAATAATTTAAGAAGATTGTTTCCAAAACTGCAAGTGAAGCGCGTTGTATCTCCACTATCCGAAACACAAACCTCATCTTCATCTGCAACAGGATTGCCTGATAATAGTAATAGTTACATTCCCGGTGTCATTCTTGTAGAAGAGTTTTTAAACTTGGACGAGGTGAAAGCGCTTCGTGCGATATTCGATGCACACCGTAGTTGGTTGAGTTACAGCTATGGCACTTCCCAAAGTAATCGTAATTTAAACTCTTCTTTATTGCGTCTTGATTTTGGTCCAGAGGATATGAGACCAGAAGGTGTCGTGGGTGAAAACGATACAAAAACATGGAGAGTCGGGAAATTGCGCCAATATATTTTGGACCTAGTCGTAGAAAGATTTAAACTAGCATATGAAATACAAAGGTACTATGGATGTAGTAATTGTGAGCGTGATCAGAATGGCTGTGAATCATGTCGCAAGGCAGCTCAAGCAAAGTTCCAAAACAAAGTGGAATTACCAATAGCAGCAAGGGGAGCAATTCCATTTTGGGAAGACGGAAGGGAAACACCAAACATGTTGCAATTGACGCAAATTCAACCCTGGTAAGTATTAAATTCTATCCCCACCTAAACCTGATACAATGGACACCCTGTCTAACACATCACTCATTCGTACGCTACGCTCCACAGGGAAACCTTGGGAACACATTGGGATTCGCGGAATAAATGGTTAGAAGGTATACTATCTATTGGATTCGGCAATGAAGCTGGTAAAGATGATCCAAGAGGGGATACGTGGAATCTAATATTAGAGAAGGGGACAAAAGGGTACGATAAGCATTTTGAAACAATAATTAAATGCAACCCTGGCACCGCGTATATAATCTTTGGCAATGCGCAAGGGCGCACAGAAAAATGCAACGAAGACAAAGTAATGCATGAAGCTTGTCAATGTTGCTGGCGTCACGGCATTAATTCTGACCTTTCAGATAAATCTGTGCGCTTAAGTATGACTCTTAGGACGTATGACATCAATTGGGGGACTGTAGAAGTTACGCGCAAAACATCTTCGTCATCGCAGCGCAGTTATCGGATAGTCGATGTTCGTGGGAAAAAGAGAAAACGCGGTGTGTCAGTTTTGAATTTTATTTCGAATATTTTTGGTGCAAAGGAATATGTTGGAATTGAATATCATTATCAAGGTGACATTATAACAGGTAAAATGAATACAAATGGTTTAATGGTTGTTGGTGACAATGGTGCACTGATGAAATCTGCAGACTGGGAAGTAAACGTTGCAAAATCTAAAGCAAAATATTTTAATAAATATGCATATATTGTAAGTGTAGATGGGAAAGCTCTAAGTGAGAAGTATAATGTCTTGGGTTTAAAAAAAGGATCTTTTCGAGTTAATAAATGTGATTTTGGAAAGGATGTAGATACAAATAATACAAAAGAAGACGGAATTGATAATAATGGTGCAAGTAGTAGTAGTGGTAGTAGTAGTAGTGGTAGCAGCAGCAGTACTAATAGTAAGGTCAAAGACAGTAAAACGATGGATCAAAATAACGTTATGGACAACACAGATAACTCTGGAAGTGGTAATTCAAATCGTGCTGTAACAATGACAAACAATACAACAACAACAACAACAACAACAACAACAACAACGACAAATACAACAAGTACAATTTCTATGTCAAAAGGTAAAACAAATGAAAAGAATCACTGTCCATCTCTTGGCAATAATAATAACGATGAGTCAGTCCATTGGACAAATACGCAAACAAGTAAACATACAATTTCGAGGAAGAAAGAAGGGTTAAAGAAGAATGCGTTGCCACGCTTAGAAATGCTAAAAAAGGAACAACAGAAGTTTGTTAAACGGACTGATAAGATAAAGAAAAAAAAGGAAGAGCAACAACAACAAATTGCAAGAGCGGAGCTCACTGCAAACCATATGGCAAATACGATAAAAAAATTGACTAGACAAAAGCGAAAAAAATCTAGTGATGATGGGGAAAGAAAGAAAACAAAGTTGGAAGATAATGGTACAAGACAGTCAGATCATTTAAAAAAGTTTATGAAAATTGTGGAATCAGTGGAAATAGAAAAGAAGCAAGAAAGTGGTGTAGAACTTGATACGACGAAGGGGCCACTTAAAGGTTTTAAATGTGTCATTGCCATTCGATCAAATCTAGGTAGTACACTGAGTCCAATATGTGATACATATTGGACAACCTCTTCAGGAATTAAATGCCGCTCTTCTCTCGAGATACAAAAACGTCTTAATATGCTAAGTTTTGAAGACAGCCGTAACTATGCGACTGCAATGTTT
This sequence comes from Stramenopiles sp. TOSAG23-2, assembly GCA_900128395.1. NCBI lineage: Eukaryota > Stramenopiles sp. TOSAG23-2. Next base: position 9,944 of record LT649869.1, read on the forward strand.
AAACAAATGAATTGTATTTATCTCAAATCAACTAGGATAAGGTATTTGAAAAAGTATTGGCGCTGGAATACGGATGGTGACTGTCTCATTGATGAAAGTGATGATTCTGTGGCCTATAGTCGAAATAATAATAATATTACTAGTGGCAGTAGTAGTAGTAGCAGTAGTAGTAATAATAACAGAGGAAAAGTCGACAGTAAAATGAAGGAGGTAGTAAGGCATGCAGAGAATATAATTGGTGGACCTTCACATGAAGAATATAATCCGTTGTATCTTGTAAAATGGAAAGGGTTACGTGATCCATCATGGGAAACATATAGTAACTTAGTGGAAATGATGGGTGGTTGTAAATATGTTGATCAATTGATTCACGAGTATAAAAATGCCTCTGCATCAAACGGTGGCCGCAATGAAAAAAAGAAAAAGAATGAAGAGAAAAAACGTGAAAGTACAAATAATAAGCGTGATGTAAATAATCTACGTCTTTAACACATATATATTGATACTATATGCGCAGCTGCAGGCTGCACGTAAGAAGCCTCGTGATGCTTATAAAATATTTAATTACGCGTGTATGCTTTCGTTTAGATAATTTCAATATTATTACGAGTATCATACGAGTATAAAATAATTCTCTTATTTATAATTTAAAGATTTTACATACACGAGTATATATATTTTTTTTATTATATTAAATAATACATTTTAATATATATATATATATACACATTTACTCGTAAAAAGAAAAAGGCAAGATTTTTTTAAACAGGATATAATTTAAGAAAAAAAAATACGAACGAACTGTTCGTACACTTTTTTCGAGTAACCTATTCCATATTGACATAAATAAACAACATAATGCAAAACGAAATCGTTAAAAACAAAATCATACATAGAAATCCATTATTCGTCGTTTTCAGCAATTTACTCATTCCACGCATTAAAAAATTCATTTTAGCACCTATTCCATATTGACATAAATAAACAACATAATGCAAAACGAAATCGTTAAAAACAAAATCATACATAGAAATCCATTATTCGTCGTTTTCAGCAATTTACTCATTCCACGCATTAAAAAATTCATTTTAGCTTGTGCTTCCTCCACTTCATCGTTAAATTCTTTTAACGATTTACTTTGCTCATCTAATTCCGTTGCTATACTTTCCGCCATACCACCAATACGCATTAAACCTTCATCCATATCATCTAAAACCTCATCTTGCTCTTTAAATATCCTTGCTTGTTCTTCTTTTTGATTATTTACAAAACGATTATTACCATTACTATTTTGACTATTTAAACTATTATAACCACCTTTTTTATTACTACCCATGCTACTTCCAACATTATTATCGTTGTCGCCAAACAAACCGCCTTTTGCGCGAGCTTGCTGAAGCATTTTTTCTTTCACTGCCGGTGACTTTATTGTTGTTTGTGCCGATACAATTTTTGCTTTTGCAGTATTGACAAATGAACGCCTATCACTTAACTCTTGAGCATCAATATGAGGAAATTTTGATGGCGCTCTTTCAACTACTTTAACCATTTTTTCTAAGTCGCCAACGTATTGTCTTAACCTATCTATAGTCTGTTGCACTTTTTCTGTATCCTTCCGCAAACTGTTATTATTTGGGGTATTAAATGACGTATCCCATCTTTTCATACGAATAGATAGCGTATCTAATTTTGCAGTACATTTATCTTTAAATGCAAAAAATGGATCACCATGGTCTTTCATATGAATATTTTTCACCGAGGTCATGCCTTCTCGTATTAAAATCTTAGTTATTCTTTTCGTATATATATATATATATACTGTAACGCCAAATCGTATAACTATATATGTATATGAATGTATATATACGTGAAAAAAATAACTATAACATTCAAATAGATTTAGATACTGTATTTTAAAGAAAAAAACAATAAATAATAATTATTTATATCTATGCACCTATTATTAAAGCCCGTGGGATTCCATAGTCCTACGGCTTAAGGCAGGCACATGTTTGCTTAAAAGTTAAAATAACAGGAGAATAGCATTGTTTTTTTGACCGAAATATTTGATGAAAACCGATAATTTTGAGCTAAATGCATAAATCTCACATTTTTCAACATGGACACAGCATGGGCTGTACGGAAACCCGTACAGGATAAATGCAAAAAAATCTATTGATCTAAATGTCTAATTTTATCGGAGATTTTACACTCATAAATACACGCTAATGATATTCCCCTATTGTTTATTAGCCCTTTTTTACCTTTTTTTTTTCTTTTT
>LT649870.1:0-12204 GCA_900128395.1 Stramenopiles sp. TOSAG23-2
TTATTTACCCTACACGAATATTTTTACTTTCATACCTGGTCTTGCACTAGGTGGGCAAGTGACTACATGCAATTCCCCAGCAACATTTACTTGGAAAGAAGCACCTGGACGCACGCCACTTGGTACAGTCACGATGTATGATTGTGGTACCCGATTAACATGTCGTGGGGCACGCATATTATTATTATTGTACGTGTTATAATTATTATGAACCATTTGGCCTCTGTAAACTGGGTTTGAATGTTGACGTTGTTGTTGTTGTGGTTGCTGACGTTGCTGCTGCAAACGACGCTGGTTTGCATCATACATTCGTTGTGCTTCTTGCATTTCACGTAATTGCTGAGCTTGCCAGTTTTGTGTAGTGTTGCTTCCGCGTGCTTTTGCTTGACCATATATATTGGCACCTCTCTGAGATCCACTCAACATCTCATTATAATGTTTGTAACCAAGAGTCATTGTCATATCATCGATACTTTTTGGGATAACTTTCTTATTTACAAAATCAATAAAGCGATTTTTATACGTAGTAGGATCAGTTGCAGAAATATTTTTATCACTTTCTTTTGCAAGATTGCTCTCGCATTCTTGTTGCCGTTTACAAAATGTGCATATAAACTCGAAAATGTGTGTTTCTGTGTCATTTTCTGGAAAATAAATAGTATTTTGTTGGTGACAATCGACACACGCATGTTTTTCCTGACGCCGTCTTATTTTCCCAAACGAGCCATTACCAGTGGTAGTACTATCCCCAGTAGTGCTACTTGCAGCGCGTCGAAGCAACTTTGTCTTTAAAAATCGTTCAACTTTTTTCCCTGCTGTATATTGTTGAAAAATATCAATAATACCAATGAAATACGTAGCTCTTGATGTGGAGCTCAATATTCCACCATAACATGTTTGAAATGCTTTACTGTGGTATACTTCCGGGTCTGGGATTATTCCTCCAGCCAATTTACCAGTGGAACAACCAACCAACAATGAATAATCCATGATTTTAATACTATGTAAAAATTCTACATCAATTCGTATTTGCATCATCAATTTATCTCGTACCATTGCTGGGATAGCTAATGGATGTATTAAATTTAAATCTTTTAACGTTGGCAACTTGTTCTTTCCATGTTTTTTCTCATATTCAATACGATCCTCTAATTTTATGAATCTATTTGAGGTACTACCTTTAAAATCAAACGATGTATCTACGTTCAACAATGTATCAAATACATTATTGCAAACCATTACGCGTTGAATATCCTGAGGCCGAACACCAACTTGAACTTTTAACAAACTGTATATACGTGGCAACGTGGTATCTGGATATTTTTGACAATGTTCAATATAATGTGGTAAAATACTACGTAAAATTTGAGTCTCAGATTTGGTCACTCCTTTTATAATGAAATGTTGGTCTTTACTTCTTAAAAACAATGCACCGGATGCACCACCACCATTATTTATCATTTCTAAACCGTGTTCCATCAATGAATTGGCATAAAAGTCCTCAGATATATTAAACAATTGCCTCAAGGCACGGAATGCACTAGGGGCATAACTTGAACGTAAACCAGGATCGTATATTTCTTTATTCATAACTTTATTTTTCTTTGCTACAATACCTTCATCTAATGGCCGTGCCCGTTGTCTCATTGTTCTATCGATAGCAAATATATCATGCAATTGTAGTTCATCAATTGATAATTGTGGATATTTCTGAAAAATGGATGATGCTAATGACGTTTTAATAATTTCTGCTAGTTGTTCATTGGTAGGGGCAGCGACGAGTATTCTTCTAGATGCTCGAGCTATTCGATCAAAAAAATTTAGAGAACTATCTTGTTTTAACATTGTCGCTGATACTATATTTTCCCCTAAATTTGGAATATTTGATATTGTTTTTTTTGGATTACTATTTCGCTTTTTTTTCGTCCCATCACTACTTTTACGTTTCTGTTGTTGATCCATGTTTCCATTTGAATCATTATTATTATTGTTACTATTTCCTTGTTGCGTTTCATTTATCATCATTTCTTTAATTTTAAGGGCATCTTCTGGTGTTAAACTTTTACGTTGTAACAATTGTTTTAAATCTTTATTTTCCATAGTATTATTATTATGATTATTATTATTATTATTGATATCATCGTCATCTATTAATTCAAAATCTTCCATCGATATAATATACCGTCTACCAATTTTTAAATAAGTTGACATTGTTAATATGTTCACTTCATCAATATTGTATGAACCATATACATGAAGAAAATCATTTCGTATAAGATGTTTACAGATAGATAGACAAACTTTTTCATCATCAGGACATAATTGTTTTCTTACTAAAAACTTAAATATTTTTTGAACTGTAACTGTATCCGAGTAAAGTGGAGCACCCCAAAATTCTTTTTCACAGGTTAGTATTTTTTTTACTCGAGATACATGCTGTGGAGAATCATAATTTTGTGGTAATGATACTCGTTGACATGGTACTGGTAATGAAGGCGCAGTTGCAGTTTGCTGTTGCAATTGTTGTTCGTGGACTTGATGGTGCATGGGTGAAATTGGTACTTGTGGTAGTGTTGTGGTAAATGCTGGAGGTGCTGTTGGTTGTGGAAACAACGGCGGGACGTTATTATTATCATTATCATTTACATTCAACTGCACAGGATTTGCTTGTAGATTGCTGTTAAATGATAAATCATGTCGAGCATTTCTACTTGTTGTTGGTGAATTATGAAACATAATTTCATCTTGAATATTTTCTGTTGCAATTACTTCTGTTACAATAGTAGCATTTATCACAGACTCTACTTGTTCAATATTATTATTATTACCATTATTAGTATTATTTTCTTCTATAATTGGTATAGCAGATACAGTAATAATATTTTCACCACTCATATGTTTTTTGTTGTTGTTGCTTTGTGTGTGTGTGTGTTTGTGTGTGTATCTATGTATATATATATCAATTACAACATGTATATTAAAACTAAATATATGTTTGATTGTATGGATTGAATGGAAATTGTATTTTGTATTTTCATATGATGTTTTATTATTATTATATTTTTCGTGAGATTTATATGTTGCCATAATGGTTATTATATTATATTATATGATATTAAATATGTGATGTTTTTGTTGTGCAACTAACAAATAACTTAATAAACTTGTAAAAAGATAGTAATAGCATGGATATATCATTGATAATATAACAATGCTATGTTTATACTAAATAAGCACAGTGGGTGTGTGGATTTTGAATAAAAACAATACTGTCCAAAAAGCCATCGATATGATAAAACTTATAATTGTACTTTATTTTACACTTAATGATGTGGAAAAAAAAGAAACGACCCAACAGATTTTATTCTCCACTAACTGTTGTGGAAAAAAAAAAAGATGATACGATTCAACTTACAATTGTACTTTATTTTACACTTAATGATGTGAAAAAAAAAGAAGCAACTGATTGAACCAATTAATACTTTTATAAGTCTTCAAAATGTTGAAGGTCAGTTGTTGTTTTATCATCAGTAAGTAATACTCTATATCTATTATTTAGTTTTTTTTTTTATATATATTTATATATGGTGTGGTTGTTGTTTGCGGTTGTGTTCTATCAACACCTGCATCGCCGGGTGAAGTAGAAAGTGATTGCAGTTGTGTTCTATCAACACCCGCGCGGCTGAAGCCATTGTCGGGTGAAGTAGAAAGTGATTGCGTTCTATCAACACCTGTACAAATATCATAGTCCCATGTAGTAATGGAATTTTATATTCCCTATCTTTTTCATCATACACAACAAATTCATAATCATACTTCAATTTTCCATCGTGTATGGCAACTGTTTATGCATTAAATTTCACACATATGAAGCAGTTGTCATGATTGTTCAAGATTGTCATCTTGGGGAAAATCTTTTGGTATCAAGTTACTTTTGGCAAACTTCTATTTTAGAAAGGGATCAAAAGTATAAAGCTGTTGTTGTTGGGAATCAGAAATCATTGGTTAGTTTTCAATATTATTTTAGAGAAAGATTTGAACTGGAAAATATGTTTTTAAACATGTTGTTCAATTGGTTAAAAGCTAAATGTGCAAGCAATAAGAAGCCTTTTTATGCAACTGTGCAACTATCAGCATCCCAAAGAGAGGAACAGGTTCATACAATTGAATTAGTGTTGTATGTGTTTTGTCAAAATGGGAATTGCATTTATCCAAATATTTATAGGCAGTACCTGGTAAAATTGTTAGCCAAAAGGTTTGCATTCCACTGATGTCAAGCTCACAATGTACAGTACAGTACAGCAGTACAGGATATTTTCATGTTCTTAATAGGGTTGAAATATTGTACTAACACTACACAGCACTATTATTCACACCCCCTTCCCACATACAATAATACATCATTGCAATATTGAATTTTTTTGAATGTTATGTGATGACAGTTATTATTCTAATAAAAACCATAATAAGATGAGGGAAGACACTAGAAAAATAGAACGAGAGAGACAAGAGAGAGAGAGACAGAACAAACAGAACAAGAATATATATAATACCACAACAACAACAAATATGGCATCATTTGCAAACAACAACACCACGGCCTCTTCCACCTCCTCTGCCAACAATGGTTCAATAGTTAATACACCATATGGACCTGGAAAATTAATATCCAAACGACCGGATAATGTTAATATTATTGAGCTTGATTGGGAGCTGGCAAATAACTCTAAAGCTGTTTTATTTAAAAAAGCAGAAGCGGAAGTAGTGGAAACACCAATGGGACCAGGTATCTTGAAACAACGTCGTCCAGATGGAGTCGATGTCATCGAGTTAAGTTGGGAGTTAGCAAACAATTCAAAAGCAATAGTATATAAAAAAGCAAAAGGTTTTCGTGCTATTGACGGGACAACTTTTGATAATGAACGTGCATTACGTAAATATATGTATGAAACCTTTTATTCTTTTCGAAATCAAACTAATAATAAAAATTTAATTAAAAAAGATGGCGAGATTGGTGGTCAACAAATGTGTTTGGAAAAATTAGATAATTGTGAAGTGCAATTATTAGACGTTTCCGATTCGTTATTAGTGGATTGGGTGAATAATTCTAAAGTATTCATAGGACCGACACAAGAATCGATCTTCATTCGTAGTTGTGAAAATACGACATTTACGATTTGTACAAAACAATTACGTACACGTGATTGTAAAAATTGTACTTTTTATTTATTTTGTAAAACGGAACCAATTGTTGAACGAACGACTGGATGTACCTTCCGTGCATTCAATGGGAAGTACAAAGGTATGAAAAGACATATGCGTCAAGCTAATTTACCACGTGATGTGAATTTATGGTGGAAAATATTTGATTTCAGTGCAAAGGATCCATCCGTACCACAACCACATTTCAGAGTCGTACGTGGGGAGCCAGATAAATTGTGGCATATCAAGAATAAGTAAAAAGCTGCATCATCTGGGAATGAAAAAGAAAAGAAAAAGGAGAGAAAGAGAGAGAAGAGAACGCTCTTGAAAAAATGCTTTTGTGAAATGTAAGATCTACGATATCTATGATTGATAGAGGATTAGAGAGTTTAAATTGTTTTTACATCAAATTTTCTTTTTGCACACATCATATTAATAATCTTTTTTTCCCTTTTCTCCTTCTTATTTCCCATCTGTTGTTGCATCTCGTCCAAATAATAATAATAAACAACTTTTACCTTTCAACATGATAAATTATTAAATAAATACAATAATATATATATACACACACATAACACACACACACACAATATATATATATATTCGTAGAAGTAAAGCACAATATGGCTTCTTTATCATCATCCAATGAAAGTAATAATAAGAATGAAGCGCCATCTGAGGATGATATACTGAACGATGAAGCGGAAGAACGACATCATTTAGAATGCAACATTGCAATGCTACAATATTCAATATTTATGAAAACTGAAATTGAACGACGTGAAAATCATTTAAAACAAATTTCAAACGTACAGAAACAATATTTACCATATGAAAAAATGATTAATGATATTAAGAAATTGAAACAAGCTGTTCATGCAAATCAAGTGCTACTAAACAATATTGCAGATGATTCAATATATGATAAGCATAGAGAATATTTAAATGCTAATTTTGTTAGATGCACTTCTAAACCACATCAAATGTCAAAAGTAAAAACTATTATTGAGCAAATTGTAAGGGATTGGTCAAAGGAAGGAGAAGTAGAACGTAATGAATGTTATCTACCAATTATAAATGAATTAAAAAAGCGTTTGCCAATAAGAAATAATACCAACAATGATAATAATAGTAATGTAGAAGAAGATTGCAGAGTCTTAATTCCAGGATTTGGGCTTGCACGAATATTAGTTGATATTGCTGCATTAGGATATGCAGTTGAAGGAAATGAATTTGATTATTTTATGATATTTGCATCGACCTATTTTTTAAATGGTGGTCTTGCACCATATTCCATTGATATTTTCCCATATATCCACAGCCCATGTAATATATTATCAAAAGATGGACATTTATTGAAACCTGTGAAAATACCTGATTTATCAACAATAGATGTATTAAAAGAAAACCCAAATTTAAAAATGAGAATGTGTTCAGGTGAATTTTTGCATGTATATAGAAATAAAGAATATATTGAACATTTTGATTGTATTACAACATGTTTTTTTGTTGATACGGCACCAAATATTATTGAATATATCCAAGTAAGTATTTGTATTTTATATGCCATACACACACTTTTACGCATAGTATTATATAATGCTGTACTATATATATATATATGATAAACAACTGACTAACAATTTATTTAGATTATTAAACAAATATTAAAACCTGGAGGATATTGGATTAATTTAGGTCCATTGCAATATCATTGGTATGAATTTGGTGCAACAACAAATGGTAGTGGGATAGATCCTCGTTATAATGAATCAATTGAATTAAGTTATGATGAATTAAAAGATACAATTAAGAACTTTGATTTTAAATTTATTAATGAAGAATTTAATAAGAAATGTCATTATAATGGTTTAAATAAGATGAAGGAACATATTTACAATTGTATATTTTTTACTGTACAAAAGAGTTAAATTTATGATATATATTTTGATAGAGAGCAACATGGCGAGGGAGAAAATGGTAAAATATGGTGATGGAAAAAAAAGCACCAATAATTTTAGAAGGTAACTCATGGTCAATTGCATGTCCGCCTAGATACAATGCAATACGATTATGCTTCAACCATGCCATTAATGCTTCATGATTTCCATCAAATTTATCTAGGGCTAAACACTTTTTTCTTGCATGTTGATGCAATTTCATTTCAAATTTGTGCCATAATTCATAAGGCGCAGCTGAATCATTTACACTGAAAGGAAGGTGTGTTAGAGAATTTCTGTAGTATACAGGTAGAGTGGAATAGAATTTACTTAAAACTTACACGAAAAAACACAGGAACGGAAACATTAACATAGCAAATAAGGCAATCACAACACGTAAAATTGTAATTGTGTCATCGGATACATTTGGAATAGTTCTTGATGTAGTTGGATAAATGACATTTGGGAAAAGAAGAGCCAAACCAGTTAAAACGGACGGGGTTCCACCTACTAAGATCCAAAATGTCTCAGCACCCCACACATGTTTCAATTCATGTTGTAATGGTTGCATTAATTGTTTTGTTATATATGTTAGTTTCTCCTGTGCATCTTTTGCATTGCCTATATTTGCATCTTCTTCATAAATTACTGCTTCAATTGCTTTGATGGAGTATTTAATTCCTTTTAAAATTGATTTTTGGTGAACAACAACTAATGATTGCCATTTACCCATACCCATACCTAAAGTAGATTGCAGGAAATATAAGAAAAACGCTAAATAAACAATATATTCTAAATATAATTCATTTGATGCTCGAGCATATGGAATAATAATCAAAAATCCTGGCAGTGCACATATAACGATAGCAAATATTGTCATAAAAACAAGCCAAACCAAATCATTCACACCAACGTTTTTTTTAATGTCTTTAACTACTTTATCATCTTTATTTTGTAAACGCAAAGCTAGAAATTTTGATTCAAAAATTCTCATTTCTGGCCATGGTGTTGTTAATATTATACCTCCATTTGTCATGAATCCAAGAACAACTGATAAGTATAAATTTATACCAAAGATATAAAATACAGGAACTATTATCAACACTGTGTTAAATAGCATAAACAAATGAAAACCAAAATATTTACTTGATGTAATAGCAGGCCCAGCAGGCGGCTTCATTTTCTTTTTTTGTCGTTCATTGTTGTTATCACCTTCTGTATCAATATTATTGTTAACATGTTTATCTCCTCCAAAATAATTCATCCCTAAAAACATTGCATTAAGTGTTGCAATGAATGGGGAAAAAACATCCTTTGCAAGTATTTTATTGTCTGCATTTAATTTTTCAATATATTCTTTTACCTCATTAAACGCATTAGTATTATTATTTTTGATATCTATTTTTTTCTCATCATTATTATTATCGTTACTATTATTGTTTCCATCAATAAAATTAGATTCACTGATGTCCGTTATTGGTGTTACATATGATGATGCCATTGTTGACATATTTTAAAAAACAATTACAATCTAAGTTGCTCAAACATGTATGTTTTATTGTGGTTTGGATACTTTTTGAATATCATTGATATATTCTTTTTATATTTTACGTTTCCGTTGAAATTGAAGTATATTTTATTGAAGAGGTTAATACCCATGATCCATATTGTAATATATTAATAATAATTAATATTATAATAATAAAGTTAAAAGTGATGAAAAAAAAAAATATAAAAAAATGATGCGATGATTGAATTTTAAATTTATTAAATTATTAAATAATATATAGAACTTTTGCACAGTTGTTTCTCCCTCTCCCTCTCTCACTGTGTGTGTTCGTACAGGACACAAACACATACTACATAATTGGCGCCGTTGGTTTTGCAGTTTTTTTTGGTAAATTGTAATCTGTTGTTGGTTTTGGTTGCAATTCAAAAGATTCTTGTTCCACGTATACCGATTTCAATTCCCCTAATGGTTCGCTTGGTGCTGCTACACTTTTTAATTTTGCAATTAAACGTGATGAATCTGCATCATCCTCATCCTCATCAATAATGTTGCCGCCATCGCCACCAAATGCTTGGTATGTAGCCGATGGAGATGCTTGATTCATTCTTCCCCCATTGATAACTTTTGATGGCATTAAATAATCAGTTGCTCTACCTAAATCGCCAAGCCCTAATGCTGCACTTGTAGGACCTAAACTTCTTGTCCCTTGCAATTGCATTTCATTAATTTCTTTATTCAGCCATTTAATTACTTGTTGGTTGGATTGCAATAAATTGTTGGATTCATCTAAATTTTTACTCTTTCGTTCCAATTCATTTTCCAAACGATATATTGTATCGTTTGCTTTTGCTAATTCACTTTCTAACTCACGTCTTGCCGCACGGGATATATCAATTTCTTTCTCTTTATTTGACAAAGTTTCTTCTTGCTTGGCTATGATGGCACCTTTGACTTTTCCTTTTGAACGCAATTGCCTTTGCTCACCATGGATTCGTTGAATAATTTCATTCCCTTTGTTAATTTCATTCACGCTTGCTTGGAATTTTGCCTCCACTTTTTCCAGCTGTGTTTTGTACATTGCAAGCGCTTCTTCCATGTTAGCACGTTGATCCCCAGCCGCCATCAAGCGCTGTTCCATTTGATCCAATGTTTCTTGTTTGTCTTGAAGTTGTTGATCCAATGCTGCTTGTTGAATCTGCGCTTTGTGTACTTTTTTATCCACTTCAAATTTAGATGTATCTAGTTCACGGTTTCGTTTTCTTAATCCTTCCACTTCTTGCCTTAGGTTATCGATTTGGCGTAAACGATCACTTTCACTATTTTCTAACTCTTCGTTCCGGGTTGCTAAGCGTGTTTTTTGTTGGACTAATGCTGGCGCTTCCGTCAACGCATTGTTTAAACGAAGTTGCAAATCTTCTACCGTTGCTTTATAATTATTCTCCAAGTCTTGCTTTTGCATCATAAATTCCTCCCTAGCTTTTGACAATGCATATTGTTGCTCACTTTCTTTACGCGCTAATAATGTTTGATTATTTCGTTCTGAATCTTCTTGTGAATTTTGAAAGCGATGTTTCACGGTGGACAATTCTTTATTTAATTGCTCATTAAGCTCCTCTTGCGTCTTCAATTTTCTTTCTGTTTTATCCAGTCTTGATCCTAAACGTTTATTTGTTTGCATTACTTGTTCTAAACGCGATGCTAAATAACCTTTAATAGTTGTATCCGTACCACATACTAGTTTCAAACGCAAGTGTGTTAAATTTTTAAATTTATTTGCTTCAATTAAATCAAACGAAGCTTGTTTGCTATTACGGCAATCCAGTTGCGCAGTAAATTTTGGTACACCATTGCCAGTCGCACTATCAGATGGTTCAATAGCGTTTCTTTCATACAATTTGCTTTGTTCTTCATCTTCTATATCATCACTACTACTGCTACTACTATTATTATTGCTATTGCTATTCATACTTCCATTTTTTACACAATGTTCTAATAGTTCAATAAACATTGGTGCAAAACTTTGAAATTCAACGACTAAGTTTTGATCTTGTTTCAATAAATGAAATTCCTCTTCACTAACATCTAACGTGTATAAAAAAAATGGTTCATCCTCATCCGTGACTTCTACATGTAACAAATTTTCTCTATGCGTTGCAGTAATTTTCGTACCTTTTAATACTCTTACAACTAAATGTTGTACCCTTTCATCACGTTGATTTTCAAATACTCTTACCGGGACAAATTTTTCAAACAATGGTTCATTTCGTAATAATTCCGTCGTCATATTTTTTATTTTGTTTTCTTTACTACTATATCTATATATGTATATATATATTAATACGTTCGGTTGTTCGATGTACAATAACTCTCTTGATGCATGTATATATATATATATATTGATCTTTCATATCTATCTATAGATCTTTCTATTTTTGCAATGTATTAAAAATATAATAATTTTGGTGGATTATTAACTATTGATCTTTCATATCTATCTATAGATCTTTCTATTTTTGCAATGTATTAAAAAATATATAATAATTTTGGTGGATTATTAACACTATTCACTATTAGAACAACTATGTTGGATTAGAGAGGTGTTCCCTGTTTAGCGCCGATTTTTCAGGTCTAATTCAAAATGTGAAGGATATGCAGAAGGTAGATACTACCATTATACTAACCCTAATCCTAACCCCTCCATTGGAATGTGGAAAATATGATAGGTATTTTTACACTACGCTAATTGCACGCATTAGTAATACTTTTCCCTTTTTCTGTTCCAACAATTTTCAATTTTGAAAAAAATCCGAGAAGAGAAGTGCAGAAGAGCAATCTGGCAATCCAGGCAATTACAATGCAAGCAGAGCAAAAATGTGGATAAATAAAGAATTGCAATTCCGAATTCTAATAAATAGAATAAATGAAAAAACAAATTTTAAAAATATAGAATTTGTTATATGTTCAGGTATATATATACAGATCAATAGATTCATATTAAAATAATAACGTACATAATTTCATTCGTTTCGTTTCGTTTTTTGTTTTTTTGCATTATTGTGTTTTGATCTGTTTTGGTTTAGAATTGTATAACTTTTATTTTGTAAAAAAAAAAATAATAATGTCCCTCACATCTCAAATATAATACCACCGGGGGGATGGTATATTACTTATAGTATCATATTCCTACAATCTCAAAAGATATTATGTACGAAGGATACTATACGAGGAGTATCTCTTTTATATAAAACACACCATGATATGATATACTAGTATTTTTTTTACTTTATTATTATGCTTTTGTCTGGTGTAACGTATTATTAATATAATTATTCCATTCCGCCACACGCTCATTTGATAAAAACCAACTACACGTGGATACGTTTGCAGACTCACCACTTGCTAAATGCAATTTGATATGGTATTGTGGTTGTTTGTTTTGAGAACATCCTGAGTAACACTACTTGCATTCTTAATTTCATCAAAACTACCGTTGTACACTTTTTTGCCAAGGCATGGGTACCAATACTTTGACGTTTCAATAGTAGATGTACG
>LT649871.1:0-12194 GCA_900128395.1 Stramenopiles sp. TOSAG23-2
ATCTTACAGTCGCACAAGTTCGTTTGTTAATTAAAGTGTTGAAAAATAATACGTCGTTGAAAATGTTAGAAATGCCATGGTATAAATTGGATGAAGAATCGATTGAATTGCTTTTTAAAGTAAAACATGGAGCAATAACAAATAAATTAATTGTTGCATGTGAAAAAGGACGTTTTGAGGATGTGAAATTATTGATTACAGGGCGTAATAATAAATCGTTAACCTATCTTTTAGCATACAATGGTGGAAACGATAATGATGATGTGTTGAAGTATTTAATTAGTAAAGGTAGTGGTGATGAAAATGATATTCGATTCGGTCGTTCAGATAAATTAAAGATTAAATACAAAGAAGAATTTCCACGCAAAACGCCATTAGTATGTGCATGTGAAAAAGGACGTTTTGAGGATGTGAAATTATTGATTACAGGGCGTAATAATGATGTGAATGGTAGTAATGGTAATAATAATAATAATATGACAGTGAAAGAATACGTGAATCAAGTCGGTACAAATAGTTATGGTGATGATCGTACACCTTTAATGGCAGCTGTAGAGAACGAACATTTCCAAATAGTTAAATATTTGATTGAACAAGGTGAAGCTGATCCTAATATTGAATGTTATGGAAGGAATGCATTACATTTTGCAGCACAGTATAACAAAAAGGATACGAAGTTGATTGAGTTGTTATTAACTCATATGTCTCTTACAGTACTAGCATTAATAAGAAGGGCGGGTACATGGGAGGCACTCCCCTGGACTTGGCATATAATAATCGTATTCCAATTCAACAAAAGATCATTGATCTTATACGTTCAAAAGGTGGAAAACGTGCAATAGTTAAATATTTGATTGAACAAGGTGAAGCTGATCCTAATATTGCAAATAGTGATGGACAGAATGCATTACATTTAGCAGCACGTGATAACAAAAAGGATACGAAGTTGATTGAGTTGTTATTAACTCATATGTCTCTTACAGTACTAGCATTAATAAGAAGGGCGGGTACATGGGAGGCACTCCCCTGGACTTGGCATATAATAATCGTATTCCAATTCAACAAAAGATCATTGATCTTATACGTTCAAAAGGTGGAAAACGTGCAAGTGAATTATAAAAAAATTAAACTATTAATATAATTACATTAACCATGCAAGTAATGCGTTTCAAAATATTTTAACAAACGTTTCTAAATATCTAAATACACCTCCTCTCCTTATTTTAATAATAATATTTGAAATCAATTGTTTTTTTTTAAAAAAATCTATAAATATAAAAATGTTAATAATTATTTAAATTATTATTTAAAAAATGCGAAATAAATCATTATCATTCTTTTAGTTAAATATATCTATTTAAAATAATTAGACAATACCAAACGAAGAACAATAGGAATTGAAAACTGCAAACAAATTTCATTGATTTTTCTATATTATCACGTATGATATGATACATTTATAATGAGATAAATATAAATGGAACACATATATTTGTATTATTATATATAATGACACGGATAATGATTCAAATATTCATTTGTCACAGGTACAGTGTTGTAAAAAATCATAAACAAAATACGTAATGAAACACCGCAACACCGCAGATCACTCTCTGATTAAAAAAAGATACAATACAATATGAGAAACAAGAAAATGAGAGTCAAGGAGAGTTTATGGTTAAATAATTAAATATAAAAGAGAAATTATTAAAAGAAACGTGGAAAATATGTTAAAATTAATTTCTATTACTCTGTTTTAAAACACTCTGTTACACACATTTTATTAAATAAATCATCATCACCCTTCTTCAAACAATTTAATCACTACTATCATCACTACTACTATCACTATCAATCAATGGTTTAATAACAATTGTATTTGTATTTCCATCATCATCTGACTCCGTATCTTCATCTTCTTGTTCTTTACCTACTTTATCATTCGTAATAATAGATTTCATATTATCTTCCTCCTTCGTTTTCCCTAATGATTCACCTACTACTTCCATTGCATTTGATGATTTAATCCTTTCATTCGCGAGTACCATTGCTTGTTGTTGTTGAATTGATGGCTCTGATTGATAACTTTGAGCAATACCAGATAAACCTTGAACAGCTTTCATTGGTTTTGTTTCACCTAATCGTTGCTCTAATCCTTTAAATGTACGTTTTGTATTCATATATTCACTTGCTGTATGTACTGCTACTGTAGAATGTTCTGCATAATTTACGATTTCATTACTATTACTAATAGTCGTTTCATTATCATTTTCTGTATGCCGTAATGATTTCATTTTACCATCGATTAAAGACATATATGGTAATGATACATCATCATCATCATTTGTATCCAGAGATGGTAAATCAATCACTTTAATCTTTCCATCCTTTAATATTGTTTGGTTTGTCTTTACATTATTATCATTACTTGTTGTATTTGTTTCGTTTTTATTATTACCATCCTCCTCTTCCTTCTCTCCTAATATATCTGAATAATCTGTACTATATGAACCATTCCATTCACGTTTTGGATTCAATGCAACTTCTAATTCAAATGGTGTAACAATTGGTTTATAAAACTCTTTATTATCTAATAATGAATTTTCAGGACATGCAATTAGTACATATACATCGACTTCACTATGATTTGCTAATTTTGCTACATTAATTTTACCAACGATGAATGTATAATATTTCCTCCCCATTGATTTTAATAATTGTTTTACACGTATCAATACATCTTTATACCGAGCTACACTCAATGTGCCAACTAATATACCAAAAATAGATGCATCTTTTGCTTTTTGTACTTGAAAATAACGTTTATTCACTAATTTTCCAACTTTATTCATTGCAGGTTGTAGAAATGAAGTTGTTGTTGTTGTTGTTGATGATTTGTCCTTGTCGTAATTATTATTATTTGGATCATATATCAAAAATGTATGCATATTATAACGCATGATTAAACGTATTAATCGTGGTGTTTGTGTACCAATATATATAAATATAGTTTTATCATTGATAATATTAATATCATTTGATTCAGTCATTAATTCAATATATTGACCTTGTATTGTAATAAATGTTTTGTTGTTATTACTTGTGGTAGTATTACTACTTGTTGCTTCGATCATTGAATTATCATTTGATGTTGTTGTTGTATATACATTGTTATATTCAATTAATTTCATTTTAATTTCATTCATTGCATAAGCATATTCAACATCATGTAATATTATATATGTTGTCATGTCATCATCATCGTCATTATTAACATTTTCTTTCATACGATTGTTTTTTTCCATTAGAAATTGATTTATAAAATGATTTACATTTATATTTGCTTTACCAAAAATATATTTCACAGGTAAGCATGAATTTTGTTGTAAACAAGAACGTCCATAATGTATTACAGCATCTGCACCTAAATGTGATGCAGCAACTTCATCAACACAGCATTCACCATATGATGTATCACCAAGTATAAATAACAATGGTTGTTTCATCAATGTTATTGTTTTATCTTCAGTTTCTTGTGGTGTTTTTCCTTCAATAATTATTAAATTCTTCATAAAATCATTTACATGTGTTAATATTTTTGGTGCATCAATTAAATAATAATCAGGTAATTGAAACCCTACTTTTTGAAATTTATGTTGAAGAATATATTTCGCAACTGTTTTGTTTTCATAATAATTATTAAATTCTATATCTGATTTCCATCGAGTTTTACCTTTGTCTTCATTTATTATCGTTGTTTTTGCATTATTATTATTATTATTATTATTATTATTCTGTAATATATCAATATCAATGTTATTTACATATCCAGCTGGTGTAGTACCATCGTCGACATTTAATGTTCTTTGCATGACTTTCGATCCATCATCAAATTCA
Source organism: Stramenopiles sp. TOSAG23-2 (assembly GCA_900128395.1). Taxonomy (NCBI): domain Eukaryota; species Stramenopiles sp. TOSAG23-2. The sequence continues at coordinate 3,898 of LT649871.1, forward strand.
ATTTTAATACTAGCAGCCATATTTCTTGTTGTTATATATTTTCTATTTTGATCTTTTTAAGATATATATATATACGTGTACGGTAATGTTTGGTTCAATTTCCACCACAATTTTGTTCTAAAATGAATAAAATTGTGTATAATTAATATAACCGTGTATATATATATATATATATATATTGAAGTATAATATAACTACGGCACAATATATACCTCGTAATATTATTGGTGATAGAGAAGAGGAGAGATATGCGTAGATGGTTACCACGATGTGTATATATATATATATATATATATATATTTTCTTTCTAATTTTTTTTCCTCCTCCTTAGTTATTCATTATTCATTATATAATGAATATGGTCAAGTCAAAGAAAAGTTCACCACATTGAAAGGTCCATCAAAAACAACCGCATTTTGAGAAACTACTCTTGAGCGAGTTGGAAGATTAAAAATAATGATCTTGAGATGTTGAGATGGTGTGTTAAGATCTAAACGTTATATAATAATTTTAATACTCAATTAACAATTCAATATCCTACGAACCGAGTTAACTAAAGAGACAGAGTAAAGCTCTCTCTAAATGCTAAATGGCACCGTTTACCAAAACTCTCAAATACTCTCTACAAGCATTGAGTAGGTTTCTTCTATCCTTCCATGTTCGTTCGTTGAACGCGATGGACGTCGGGTGTCACTCGAAAGTGATCCCTGACTGTGCAACTTTTGCTTTTCTTCAATAAAGAATGTAGAACCTATTGTCCAATGCTCACTTCTTCTTGCTTATAAATATACATATTCAAATTTAACACACAATTATATCCAAAGCGTTTTCTCTACCGTCTAGAACGAATTCTAGTTGTACTCACTTGGAAACTCCAATATAAAAACAAGAAACCTAATAATACAATGGTTACCATGACAAACCCATCTTCACGTTCTTGGTATTCTTGTAAACATTTATCTGGATTTTCTTCCCAAAATCTCTTATCAAATCGTGACATCATTTGTTCACAAATGACAGGCAATGGTTTGTTTTCCCAAAAACCAATCTCACCCATTGATGTCGTTACAATTGGGCCTCTACGATATATACGACGTAATGGATCCGTAATGATAATATGTGCAACTGCAAATGCACGATCAGCTTGTTTTAATATCCATTGCGCCGTCCATCCTTGTATACCAACCACTGCGAAATTTAAACTAAATGTTTCCGCTAATACGACGGTAATAATAATTGTACGTAACCAATATTTCATTAACCAATTAATCATATCATGCAACCAATCGCTAAATTCAGTATGTTTTGCACTCCAATATTTACGCATAACTTTTAATGTGACTTGTTTATGATTTAATGGGGATACTTCCACTGGTTTCAATTGAAAGATTTTATCCTGAAATTGTTTTATATAATATGATATTTAAAACGTAGGTTAGTATGATGCTGATGTATATATATATATATATAACAATGTGCTTTCATTGATGATAATATAGACGTAGAAGGATAGTAAGGGATGAATGGTTGTCCGAAAAGAATACATATATATATAATACTACATACCTCATCATTTTCATCATTACAAAACGTTTCAGGATTCATTACAAGTGCTGAAAATGGATATGCTTTCGTACCATCTTTATTTTTCACCCATTGTGGCCATTTATCAGTCGTTTTAAATGCCCAATACAAACTACGTAATAATTTACGTAATTCTTCTAAATCCATGTTTTTATATATAGATACTTTCTTTGTATCTGCTATTAATGGTTCAAAATAGATTGGAAATAAAAATTCTATATAACGTGTACATAAAATAACAATGAGATCAAGTACAATTATAAACATCCATGTTTCCAATGAACCACCTAATATAAATGCAAAGAAACAAGACCCTAGAATCAAAACAGTTGATGCTACTTGTGGATTTTTATCGCGTAGATCACGTATATACGTTGCTAATTTTCTATTTTGGCATGCTTTTTCTTTTAAGATAAAAGTAATATCATATGGTCCTTGTATTGTACCCCAAACGGATTCAAATTCACCATGTAAACCATTACGTAAAAACCGTGTTTTATCATCATCAATATTTGGATAAAATGTTGCACCACCACCGACTGCATTTGCCATTTTTATTATTATTATTTATTTTTTGTGTGTGTGTATTTTTTTTGTGTATGTGTGTATATAACTGATTGATATTATTCAATATTTCAATATAATAATCTGAATTACCGTGTGTGTATTATTATGATATATATGTTATATAACAATAAATCAAAAGAAAGAAAATATTGTTGTTATTTTCTAAATTACAACTATTTTATTATTATTTATTAATTAATTAAAAAAAAAAAATTATCTCAATTTGATGATGAACAAATATATAATACTACCTTTAAAAAAATACGATACAAGAATATATATCTTATTGAATATTACTGCAGCTATTATTACAATGATGAATGATATCACGTATAATACTAAATAAATATATGAAAACAATGTACTTTCAACTTTTTCCATGATGTACCTCTCTCTCCTCTCCTCTCCTACACACACAAACTTCTATTAATTTCTTCTGTTTTTTTGTTTTTTTTTTGACCACCCAACATACCTGTTTAGGGGACGGTCGAATGGCCACTTGTACTTTATGTAGACTAATCACTATTGATTACCTATACAATACGATGTAATGCTATGTCATGCTACTGGAAAGAGTGAGACCCATTTTCCAATAGTGTATCGATATAATTTATTGATGTTTTTTAGCCCATGCTGTGTGTATGGTACGGCCAATTTTGAACTTAGCATGGAATAGCATAAATAATGGTGTGTAGGTGCTAGCAAATTGTAGTGAGTGCTGTGTGATGCTATCTCGCGGCCAATTTTGAACTTAGCATGGAATAGCATAAATAATGGTGTGTAGGTGCTAGCAAATTGTAGTGAGTGCTGTGTGATGCTATTTCGTGGCCATTATTTGGCCATTTATGAAACCCTATAGGCTATAGGAGTCATTGGTGTTAAAAATGGCGAATTCAAATTATTTTTTATTGTTTTTTCAACTTTTTTTTTTCCAGCCCCTCTAGTATATAAATAAGCATTGCACACAGAATTTCAGGGTTTTTTTTTTTTAATAATACTAACATACCTTAACTTTTATATGTAATGCTATTTCATACCAGAGGGTCTGAAAAAAAAAAGTTGGAAACAAATAAAAAAAAATATAAATTTGCCATCTTTAATGTTGATAACTCTAAACACTCATGAATTTTTATTTATGGTTATTTTTTATTTTTTATTAGGCCTATCAAAGCCTATTTTACACTATGAAGAGATATCGAATATAACATTACACATAATATAAATAATTCTGCCAAATTAGTACAGACGGAATTTGATCAGAGATCTGAAAAATCATTTGCGATGCTATTCCCTTCTAAACTAAAAAGAAACCCATTGTATTATATTACCTGGTATTGTATATCTATAATATAAATAAAAATTGACACCATCTTTTTCTTTTGTTGAGTACTTGTAGACTTGTAGATATCTTTTTTTGTCAGTGTATAGTTTATAACTATAAATATTAATACTATTATTAATACTATAGCAACAACACTATAATACCATCGACCATCGACCGGTAAACTCTTTTGTCGTTGAAATAATAATAATAATTATTTTATCTCCTCTCTAATATAATAACCTGGCTAACGGAAGTTGCATACATAAGCGTTTTATATTTATGATTACATCTATGATAGATACATGAAATTATAAATATAAAGCCTTGTGAAAACTGTAATTATTTAAATTATGTCAAGTGAAGAAGAGAAAAAATTTGCTGCACAGGAGGAGACTGAAGAAACAAAGGGAAAAAATGATAGTCCATTGGAAACAAAGTTAAAAAAGTATAATGCAGCATTCGATGAAATTAAAAGAGGTATTAGTAATAACACTTTGATAGACACAAAGCTAACAAATGCTCTTAAAACTATTGAAAAGAATAATATTTTCGAAGGCGTTCGTTACGTTAAAATAAACCAAGAAAAACCAAATGAATACATGCATTTTCAGCAAATAGAGGTTTTTGATACTACAAATACAAATATTGCGTTAAAAAATTCCACAGTTACTGCTAGTTCGTTTTTTAACGAAAAAATTAAAAACGAGAATATTATTGATGGAGACAGTGATATTAATTCGAAATGGCCTAATTGCAATCATACGAACAATGGAGCAAAGGAATGGATTGAATTAGACCTATTAAAAAATTGCGACTTACTAAGGGTAGTTATTACAAATATCAATCAAAATGATAAATTATTCAGGGCAAAGACTTGTACGTTAGAATTGTTAAATGAAAATCGTGCGTCCATGGCTAAATTTACATTAAAAGCATTTTGGAAGCAGACCTTTGGTTATCTTATCGGAGAGAATGGGAAATCAATATTTCATGAATTTGCAACATCGGAATATAGTTTTGCAGATAATATTTGGGATAAAATGAAACCAGGAAGTATGAAATTTGCAACTGACTTACAGTTATCTTATGATGTGAATGGCCACACACCATTGTTGGCTGCATTATGCAATCCTAACATCAAATCAGCTCCATACATCAATCATTTCATAAATCAAGCTTCAATAAAAATAGATGTGCTTAATATGACAAAAGGCCAGAAAGAAAATGTAACGCCATTGCATATTGCTCACAAATATAAACATGAAATGACGACAATAAATGCTATGAAAACCCTACGAAAAGACATGGAAAATATGCCAGATCATAGCGGCCGAAAGCCATTCCAATGTCGCCCAGAGTTATTTGGTGATCTTTCTCGGATCCAACGCCACACTGCATTAAAAGATATCGAGGTTACATTAGCACTTGCATTAAAGGATGATAAAAATGTTTTGAAAAAAAAACTTTCCCACGACAAAGCTGACGAAGTTAGAAGAAAACATGGTGGTGCAGATGTTGCTAAAAGGAAAGATGCGTTAGTAAAAGCAGCAAAAGATGGCAATCTAGATGATTGTAAAATTTTAATTGAAGATGGTGAGGATATTAATTGGAATGCAGCATCTCAAGATATGAACACACCGTTAACAAGAGCAGCTGCTTCCGGTCTAGATGATTGTAAAATTTTAATTGAAGATGGTGAGGATATTAATTGGAATGCACCATACACGTATTTTTCATCTTATCAAGAACATTACTATATGAATCATCAGGGGGTCCAAACTGCATTTTTTCCTCTCCAAAATTTACGGTGTAGTGTCCATCACTTGTAATTGCTGGCCATAGACCACCTTTATATTTCATATTGCTGACAGCCTTCATGGTCCAACGCCCATTAACTCCAACATGAAAGCTGGGGGGAGAACTGTCGAGATCAATTGCAAATCCTATAACGTCATTTTCCACCCAACTAAGTGCTAAGGCTTGACCGTCTCCGTTCCACACCTTCTCTCGTACACCATCAATACCCCAACTATTTTTAGTATCGCCAACTCCATAATTTTGGTATCCAGGTGTTACTTTGAAAGTTTCATCGGCCCAGCCTATTTGTGGGGCACGCCCTTTCTTAATCACCGTACATTCGTAATAAACTTTTCCATGTCGGAAAAGATAACCGCGAGATCCCCAAGTTGAAAATCGTTTACAATCAATAGAATTCCCATCTCTCCTAGTATCGTTAATGTCCCCAATTATCAGTGACAATGGTGCTTTATTGTACCAATTTTGCATATGTTTAATAAAGTCGTGTTCTGTCTTCAAACATCTAGTAATTATTTCTCTTACTGTAGGGATTTTAATCTCATCTTTACTTTTTTTTATTATATCATCGTTATGTACAAAAAATTGGTGGTACATGTCGGCCAAAAACCGTTTTATCTTATCACGGATTTCAAAATCGCATTCAATTTGTGGGTACTGTATGCAAGCATTATCTGTTTTCACTATTGCCATTACTATCTTAGCAAGCATCCTTCTCTTTTTTGAATCGATATTTTTTTCTTCTCTAAACTGTTGATCCTTTAAGATACATTGAAACAAAGCATCTTTACCGGACAAACGATTATCACCGTTATTATCACCTTTCGCATATCTCTTATTTATAAGTTTGATGGATTCTTCCAAAAAACCACATTTTAATGCTGATATGAAAGTTTTGTCCTTCTCTGGCACTTTGTCCCACAATTTTTTGATTATATCGCTACTACAATTTCTTCTTGCGGCAATATCAATTGGCGTCTCTCCGCAAACATTGCGGCTGCCACACATTGTCTCGCTCACGCTTGTGTTTGCCATAACGTCCTTCAATAATTTTAAATCTGGGGTCTCTTGATCCAATATTGCATGAAAAATGTTTCCGCCTGATAAGAATTTTACAAGCTCATTTTGTTGAAATGGTGTAGAGATTTGTTTTTTCGTATAAAAATCACGTATATAGTATTGATTTGAAGCTTTATTTGCATCCGTCACTTCGTATTTGCCCCCTGAGCTTACATCTACTATTCTAGCAGTATCGTTTACTGATACAAGGGCGCCTTCTTCTATTGCAGATGAAGGCTCAAACATTGGAAAATTGAGCAGTTCACAGCCTAAATTTTTGTTAACGACTACTTCGAGTGTATCCTTAACAATCGTGTGAACAAAATTGGAAGAAAATGAGCTACTTTTCAATACAATATGCATTGGAAGTTCCTTATCTCTATTTTTTTCTAACAGTGAGCCTCTTTGTTTGTCGTTTTCTAATAAAAATCTATATTTGTCTGTTACGTTATACTTTCGATTGAAATATGATGGCTTAGTTGTCAAAGCTAGATTATTTGCATCATTAAAAAATAAAAAGGTATTAAATTGAACGCATTGAAAAGCGACTGGGTCATCGAGTATATTTACAGTGCTATCACCTTCTTTTTTTAATATCATTTTAAAAAATTTATTATTTCCACCTTGTCTGGTCCATTCAAGTGTTCCATCTGAGTTTCCAATTAAATATTGTTCATCAAAATTTTTAATTGCAACCAGATCATTTCCTAGCTTTTCAAACCCTTCCCCGCTATCAATCTTTTTTTGCACAAGATCCCTTATTTCTCCCGTTTTCGCCATCTGCAAAGGTGTTTTTCCTCCTACTCCTGGTTTTTTTAGTGATGGCCCTATATGTGGATGGGCTAGTAACTATATGCATCAGATATATAAATATATAAATTGTATGTTAGATACTCTTTATAAGAAAAGGAAATTCGAAAATGAAAAATTACATACTAGTTCAACAATGTCTTTGTAACCATTCCATGTACACATTAGTAATGGGGAACGATTATTGTAGCCACCTAGGTTAACATCACAAAATGATTGCGATATTAAATATTTGCAGATTTCAATATGGCCTGATGCAGCAGCTCGTGCTAGTGGTGTATTTAAATCTTGTGTCGGTGCTTTAAAATTAATATCCTCGCCTGCCTCAATCAATTTTTTAACATCTTCGATTGCGTTTTCTTTTACAGCCTTACAAAGTGCGTCAGTTCCATACTTTTTTTTTATCTCTGCCGCGGCGTCTCCAGTTGATGATTGGGTTACTTCAGCCGATGCCATTGATGCAGGTACAATTTCAATATTGTTCTTTAACGAGTTAATATCATTAGTTAGACTAGGTGCACCTGTCCCATCCGTACATGTTATATAATTTCCTTTCCCTGTTCCAATTTTCATATCCATTATATACTTTGTTTGGCGTTCTAAAAGGAGGTGTATAGGTAAATCATTATCTCGATTTTTTGCGGTCGTAATTTCTTCTTTGTCTTCCGCAGACAAACCAATCAACCTACGAAGCACTTTTAATGGACAACCCGCACTTACTGCCGAATGCAATGGCATATTTCCAGGAGATCTGAAATTTTTGTAAATGAAGCTTTTCCCAACCGCTGCTTTAGCGTCAATTTTGTTTTGAATAAGCATTTTAATACCACCATTTTTTGCTTTACCTAATGGTGTGTTGCCGCCACTGCCAGCCCTTGTTAAAGATGGCCAAATATCTGGGTGTCCCAATAATAGTTCAACAATGCTTTCATAACCGTTCCATGAACACATCAATAACGGGGATCGATTGTAATAACCGCCTTTGTTGACATCAATATCTGGCTTGGACATTAGAAATTTGCAAATTTCTAAATGGCCGGAAGCAGCTGCTCTTGTTAACGGTGTGTTCATATCTTGAGATGCTGCATTCCAATTAATATCCTCACCATCTTCAATTAAAATTTTACAATCATCTAGA
>LT649872.1:0-12173 GCA_900128395.1 Stramenopiles sp. TOSAG23-2
TTACACATAAATAGATCCTTATAATATTAAAACAACATATAGAAACACAAGATACATTATTGACACCCACACACTTCAGGGCAGGGAATTTGTACTTAACTTGCGTGGAAATTGGACAGACACATCATAGCACCACGTGTAAAATTTAGCACTTTACTAAAATTATATTATCTTCGAATACAATGCTATACAAATGACACACAAATGGGCGGCCTATATCGATATATAGTTAGTGGAGTAAAAGTAAATCATATACTTAATAAATAAAAATAAAGAAAATATCTCATACATAAACAGGACACTATTGTTTTAATTGTTTATTTTCAAAAAGTGTCGTATATCGTTCATGATTGTTATCGGATTTAAATGTTTCTAAGACCGTCTTTGTGTTCATACGTCTCTGTTCAAATTTACCAAACGGAGAATACAAAATAAACATGAATAAATCGCAGAAAAAATTAATTGAAGCAGGCGAATCGTCTATTCCTCGTGCTAGTATAAATGGGGTTACGTCTGAAACATTAGCACTTGCTGGACTATATAATTTAGCAACAAATAATCCAACATTAGGGGCTAGGTCGTTAAACTCGGTCGGATTTATTCCAACACCAAACAGAGTTATTCCAATACCAAACAGCAATGTCACCATATCCTGTCCTAATAGAAATCTCAATAATTCATCGTCCATAAAGAGAAAGGCATCGTCATCTCCATCCCTTTTGTCAAGTGATGGTGCCAGTATAATCTCACCACCAAAAAAAAGCAAAATAGCACAACTAAAAAGCGTCACCAAGAGTATGAATGATGCTGACTTACAAGAGCAACAACGCCAAGTGCAGCAGCAGCAGCAGCAGCAACAACAACAGCAACAATTCCAGAATATGATAATCTTTCAAAACATGAATCAAGCCCCTCCTAACGCTGTGTACCAACACCTATATGGTGCTGTAAATAATAACTTCAACAATACCAATAATATGTACGCGGCACAAGCACAGCAACAGCTTTTCCAACAAGCACTGTTGCAAGCAAATATGGCAAATTTACCACCAAACTTTGCAACAGCAAACCTTACCACGTTGCCACCAGGATACAATTTACCACCCGTTTTCAACCAACAATCGAACCATGTAGTCGCCTATAATAATGCGAAAATAGATGAATCATCAGCCAAAGAAGAGCATCGACGCGAGCAAAGGCGAATATCTGCGCGTACGAGGCGACAAAATAAACGAAATGTTTTAGAGCGTGCTGAGTTTGAATGTAATAGGCTTAGGGTATTGCAGCAAGCATATAAAATGCAAATGAAAACACTAGATGCACACGTACGTATAAAAGCTGGTCGTGCTCTTGGAGTCATTTCGCGCATCAATCGTAGACCAGTATGGCAACAAATGATGAAAAATGCTCAAGATGAGTTACAAGCGGAGGAAGAGCGAAGGAAAAGAGAAAATGGTAATAAAAATGCATCGGGAAATAAGCCACTGGATGTAAGGAGAGAAAGAAATCGTTTGAGTGCAAAAATGTCACGTCTAAGAAAACGAGTTCGTTTGGAATTTTTAGAGAAAACTTCTATAAATCTCAAAGCACAAATTAATTGCTTACGACAGCATTTAGGGGCAGTCAACGCCGCTAAAGTAGCTGCATTGGATCTAGGTCCAGGACCTTACGATAGTAACATACAACTTGGTGTGTTATTATCACATGGCACAAGCAGCAATGGAAGTGGTAAAGATAATAATCACCAAACTACTAATGGTAACAAGAGCAAGACAGAAAGGGAAAAAACAGCAGTAGCAATAGAAAAAGGCTCATCATCATCGACAAAGGTGTGAAGCGCCAGCGTCCCAACCACGCCTGTCCGCCTCTATGATTGGGAGATCAGCGCGCCACAAAAGGCATCAACAACTACAACCAAAACAAAGAATACTACTGTCGCTGAGGCAGATAAATAAAAATAGGGCGAGTTCAAAAATTAAAAAACAAACAAAGAAAACTGCAAGAAAATTATACACAGGTACTTGATAGAACAAAGAATGACATAGAGGGAACAAACATAATCTCGTATGTTGAATTAACTGCCGAGTTCTGGGATTCACGCTCCTCAAAAATGCAATCAATTTTTTATTCAGGTCTGTGTCTAATCTAGGTCCTAGACTTTTTAGTCTGTGTTAGTCTGCGTCGTCAGACTCTTTCCGGAAGTCTGTGTCTATCCTACTGTATAATACCTTAACCTGGTATTTACGTATTTACTTTCCACGCCTTTTTCCTTAAAAAAACAAAGTATTAATAATAATAATAATAATAATAATTAAAAATAATAATAAAAAAAATAGGTTACGTAAGGTGCAACAATATATAATACTAGTATAATACGTAATATGAATAATAATATACAAACAAAAAAAATAAAGATATATGTAAATACGGATAGTATATATTTTATTGTACAAACATTTACTCTATACATAAACATCATAAAATAACAATTACTATTTTACAACTACGATCGTATAATACGATTCTAACACACATTTATCTGTTAAAAAAAATGCAACGATATACTATCATCGCTTTCATTGGGATTGTCCTTGCAATATCATATTATATTTTTGAACAATGGGTGACTGCTAATCCACCAGTATATTCCGAGTCAATTCCAACATCTACTGGTGTTTTAATGTTACAAGGTTTTGCTGTGCAACGAAGGACAAAAGGTAAAATGGATCAAATAGCAAAGGATTTTTTTAATCCACATAATGAAAAAAGCAATCCAACTTATTCAAAGACAATTGTATTGACTGGAGCAACTTCTGGACTTGGTTTTGGTACTGCAACACGTTTACTTGCATCAGGTGGGTTTAAAAAATTAATTTTGCCATGTCGAAAAGGTAACAATAAGGAATATAATGAAAAATTTATTGATCGCTTATCAAAAGCTGCTAAACAACTTGTATTGTTACAGCGTGCACCAAGTGCAATGAAAAATGGTTTAATGAATATTGAAAATGGATTAAAACATTTGGAGATTCTACAAATGGATCTTGCTAGTTTAACTTCTATTGATAATTGTATTTTGAAAATGAAAAAAATATTAGGAGAGGAAGAGATTACAATTGATGTATTGATCAATAATGCTGGATTGGTAAATATTTATGGCAGTAAAACTAGTGATGGTTTTGAAAAAGCATTTGGAGTAAATTATTTAGGCACGGCATATTTCACAGAGCAAATCAAAAATACAAATTTATTTTCTACATACGATCCAATAAATGAATTTCCACGAGTGGTTATGGTGACATCGGAGGAACATCGCTTATATAATAAAATTAAATTGGAAAACCAAACTTATTTTGGAGATTTTCATGATTTCGGTTTATTGAGTGGAGGACAAATGGAAGGATATGCATACAGTAAATTTTTGCTAACTACGTATTCACATGAATTATCAAAACAATGGGAAAATGAAGTACGAATTTTTGATATATGCCCAGGACCTGTAAGCTCAAATATTGCTGGTGATGCACCATGGCCTATAAATGAAATTGTTGTCTTATGGATGAAATATTCATTTGTATCTGGTGTAGATGCAGCATTGCCATTATTCAATGTTGGTTTTTATAAACATTCAAAAACACGAGTTGATGATAAGTCAAAACCATTAGTACATTTTCATATGGGTGAAGAAAGACCAGCATCAAAGGAAAGTCAATACGAATCAAATGGAAGTGTCTTATGGTCGTTGACACATAAATTATTTAAAAATCGAAAGCCAATTACTGATGTATAATGGAAGGTTTTGATGCTGACATACGTATTATAGATTTTTGTGTACGAAGTAAAAAATATAATTTTAAAAATAATTCTCTTATTTTATGCATATTTAATTTTACGCCAATATTAAATTTTAAAAAAATATTACGAGCGTATTATATACGAGTCGTACACGTACTCTCCGGTAAAATACGAGCTTGTGTAATACGTACCCATTAATAGTGTTGGGGACTGAAAAATGAATAAAAAGAACAGGAAAAGATTCATAATATGTGTGCTAAATATGATATGTCATACGAAGCGTTCGTACGAGAGAGATTATATATTTTATTGTACGTTTTTTAACTATTTTTTAATATATAAAAATGTTTTCAAAAAAAGAAATATTCTATACTCGTAATTTTTTTTTATTTTACGTGTGTGTGGTGTGTGCCAGTGTGGTATAAAAAACAAGAACAAAAACACACACACAAATACACGGTAAAACACAACAACACAAAAATAGAGTGTGTGTATCTATCTCCTTTAATTTAACATTTCATTTGCTTGTGCATAAACATCTACATGACATTCAACACTATCATTGATATCTGGAAATGAATATCCACCTCCCATGGTTATTAGTACCTTTACATCTCTTCCATCATCAATACTATTACGCCTTTGCTTGCACCATTCATATACTATTTCATTACGTTTTTGTAATGTCTCTCGTGATAATTTTAATCTACCTAAACGATCCGATTTCAATGCATCAACACCAGCTTGATATATAATGATTTCTTTTATCAATGAATTATTACCATAATAATCGCTTGGTTCATTCAGCAACATTCCGCTGACAGAATCTAAACTATTTTTACATACATCTAAATATTCCTCATCACTAATATCATCTTCCAATCCAATATCTAAATCACCTAAAACTCTTGATTTCCATGGATAGTTTTTATCCCCATGTATCGAAAATGTAAATGCAGCTGGTTCATTGTTTAACATGGCTGCAGTTCCATTACCTTGATGGACATCAAAATCTAATACAATAACACGATTAGCATTATATAAAGATTTTGATTTATTATTATGATGTAATGCAAAATTTGTACAAACTGCAATATCATTAAATATACAATATCCTTCGCCATGCTCAGCAAAGGCATGATGTGTACCCCCGGCAAGATTACCTGCCACATTTATTGTTGGATCTTTTTTATCAAGTAAATATTCAAGTGCTGACAAACTACCACCAGTTATTCGATATGTTCGTCGTACAAAATCATATGAAAATGGAAATCCAATTTTTCTATAATCTTTATCACTCAATAAATTCTTTGAAAAATTGAAAACATATTCCTTTGAATGTACAGCTGTTATTTCATCTATGTCTGCAAGCCTGGACTGTAAAATTTGAATTCCGATATTATTTGGATGATTTGTAATATATGTAGACATAGCATCGTATACTTGCTGATAACGATGCATTGGGAATGTGTGGGTAGGCGGCAATTCCACTGTATAATCTAAATGAGAAAATACGGGAGTTAATAGTGGATTATTAACATTATTATTTTTCTTTGTCGATATTGTTCTATTTGTAAACATATTTTTATTTGTTAATTTTATTACATGATTTTTTATATTATTTTGTTTTACATAATGATTGTCAAAATGAAAAAGATTTGTTGTAGTATTGATGATGGAAGGTACCACTAGATGTCGAGTAACTGATAACGTAGATGGTACAAATGGCTGCTTACATTTACATATTATATTCATTATGGAGAAATAAATAAATCATTTGTTTTCTAATATACCATTCCTTGCATTTCCAATTTCTTTTTCTACTTTCTATCTTTGTAATTTTGATTTTGCACTTTTCTTTGATTGAAAAATAAATTCAATAAATAAAAAGCTGGTTTATGTGTTGTTGTTATCGTGTACTGCAAAAGTAGTATTGTAACAAGTACAATAGTTAAAGGTTAAAAGTGCTCATCGAATAAATTCTCCGTCTTCTTCTTCTTCATCAATAAATTATATCGATACACTACATATTGGAAAATGGGTCTAATTATTTCCAGTAGCATGTGACATAGCATTACATCGTATTATATAGATAATAAGTAGTAATTAGTCTACATAAAGTACAAGTGGCCATTCGACCACCCCAGGATTACCTTAATGCTAAAATCTAAATACACCCGTAAAATTATGATAGGTTATAATGTTGTTTTTACGTAGACTAGCAAGACTATGCCAGTATGATACTGTAAGAAGTAAGAAGTAAGAATGCTCGAGACAATTTCAACATTTTTTCAAAACACGAACAAACTAACTAAGGAAAAAGATGGTAGAGCTAGTGCTATTACCATCTTATATTACAAAGTTTTAAAAAGTTGTTGTCCATCATCATATTTTATTTTTTTGAATAGCAGCACAATATGGAAGAAGAAAAACAACAAAAAACAACAACACTCCAGCATAGTCGGAACACACGACGCTCAGAACTCCAGCACTCTATGGAACACACAAAACTATAAAAAATTATATATTATTATAATTATGATTTACACGACTTGTGATTTGTATTACATGTACAATTTTCAATATGATGTATAGAAGATAAACAAGAAGCAAGGAAGACAATAGGTATTTAAAGCGGCGTGCATAATATATATATATATATATATGAAAAGCAAGGATTGTAGAAAAAAGAAAATATCGTGGGCATTACAATCATATATATAATATATATTATTGACAAAAAAAAGAAGAAAATTAATAACAAAGTTTTTAGTCACTGTTCGTATAGTAATAATAATATTATTCATATATATATCACAAAAATATAAACATGAATGTAACGGATGATGATTTACAACGAGCGATCGAGGAATCTATGAGAGCAGAAAATAGACGTCGTGAACAAAGTTTTTCAACTCCTGGTTTAAATGATTCTGTTGATGATGCATTGATGGCAAAAGCATTGGAGGAATCATTAGCAATGGAAGGTCATAGAATGGGAGCAGCTAAGACAAGTAATGAAGAAGATAAATTTTTGAAATTGGCAATAGAACAATCTAGGCGTGAAAGTGAACAAAATGACAACAACAATAGCGGTTCTTCCTCAAAAACATCATCCACTACGAGGACATCGACCAATAACAATAGGTCCTATGCATCTGCCGTCGGTAGAAATCAAAATAATAATAGTAATAATAATAGTAGTAATAAATCAAACGTTCGAAAACGTGACCAATTATTGCCACCACCAGATGATGATGAGGATCCATTATTAATGGCAGCAATACAAGCATCTATGACTCAAGATCAACAAGAATTAGCAAGGAAATCAAAGGCGGAAAATAGGAAAGCAAAAAAGAAAATGAAAAAAAATGAAAGAAGAAGATCAGGTAGTGGTAATAAGAGTTACAATACTGATTTCAATTTTCCGACGAATCCAAATCCAACTAATTTTGAAAGACGTCGAATGTCAAATAATAATAAAAAACATAGCAATGGTAGTAGAAGTAACAATGATTTTGTGGATCTTACATCTGGGGAAGGTGGCAGTAGTAGCAACAAAAAATCATCATCATCATCATTTGCAGAACAAGTAAGTTCTTTAAGAAATATGAAAGTAAAAGAGATGAAGGATGAATTGAGAAGGTTAAAAGTGCCATTTTCAGATTGTATTACTCGCCAAGATCTTGAAAGTCGATTAGTTTTAGCTAGAGATGCGATGGGTGATGATTATAATTCCACAGGTTCTTCTTATCGAAATAAACGACGTGGCAATAGTTTTTCCAGTTTGGATGGTGGTAGCGGCAGCAGTAGTGGGGGCGGATCCGTTAAGAGTAAAACTAGCCGGAAACCAAAAGTAGATCCGAAATTTTTAGAAGAAGCTCAACAAGCTGCTGAATTAGTTGAACGTGAAGATTTATTATCTGTTTTGCCAAATGAAATACGAAATAAAGCAGAGGTATTATATGCGGAAGCAATGGAACAATATAGGCGTATTTTCAGCACTAGGAATGGTAGTAGATTAGTTAAAAAGCCGCATATTCGTGATTGTATTAGCAAAGCCAGATATCAAGTTCAAAACGAACAAAGAGCGCGTATGGATGAAGCTAGAAGAAAGCAAAAAGAGGAAGAGAAAAGAATACAAGAAGTGGTAGAACAAGCGGAACGCGAAGAACAATTGAGTGCATTACCGGATAATGTACGTATTGAAGCTGAGATGTTATTTGCTAATATGATGTCTGAATTTCAACAAGTTGGTGGAAGAATGCCTAGAATGGATTATGCTATATCAATAGCTACAGATAAGGTTAAAGAACAACAACGGTCGCGTGAGGAAGAATTGAGGAAGATTGAGGAGGAAAAAGTAGCAGAAGAACGAAGAATTAAAGAAGCAGAAGAAGCAAAAATTCAAGCTCAAAAGGAAGCAGAGGAGAAAGTAATCCAAGCACGTAATAATGAATCTAGATCAGCAAGAGCAGCAAGATTTGCAGCTGCATATGAGAAAAGAATGGCTGCTAGTAAAAACAATGGTGGTGGTAGCGGTAATAGTAAAAACGATGAAAATAATCAAGAACAAATTAGCAAGAGGAAGTAACATTAAGATATATATATATACATGTAGTATATAATATCATATGATATATCTATGTATGGGATGTATTTTTACGTACGCGTACAAAGAGTAATAAAAGAGAGATTATAATGGCGTGTGTGTGGTGTGTATAAAACTATTTTGTGTGATATAATATGCACTGTTTTATATTATAATAGGCAATATAATAATAACAATAATAACATACCAGGTATAATAACAAATAATAATTTTTTTTATCGTATCTCATATATGTATACTACTGTACCAAGTAATACTACACCGTGTTTTTTTAATTACAAACTACGAATACACTAGAACAAATACATAATACGCGCGAATACACCTTCTCGCCACCGCACACATTTGCATTCATAAGAGCAACCCTTTTATGGACTACCTGCTATACCTTTATTTCGATAATAATCTTCAAATGCATTTACACAATTAATATTATTAAATGTATATGCTACATCTAACGCAGTACGTCCAATATGATCTTTACACCAATAATTTGCATTATGTCTCAATAAATATTTCACCAATTTATCATTATTATATTTACATGAAAGATGTAGCGGAGTATCTTTATTTTGTTTTGTTTTACTATTTATCAATTTATTTTTTTCATATTTACTTATACAATGGTTTAATAAACATGATACAATTTCCACATTATTTGTGAAATGCCCACAAATGGTATGCAAACAATTATATTCATCATATTTTACGATTTTTTGCCCTTTTTTTATATATTCTATTTTATGCACACGAATAGTATCTTTAAATATGTTAACAACATTGTCTTTATTATTTAAACTTAATAACACTTCGAGTAATTCGATATTTCCAGTTTGAGCGGCTAGATGCAGCAAAGTTTTGCCATCTTCACTTATAATTTCATGTATATTTCCACCAGCATTTAATAATACTTTTATAGTCTCGATTTCATTCTCCTCAAATGCTTGTTTTAATAATAATTTGGGTATATTTTCTTTTGGGCCGTGCTTTTCTTCAATTGTTTTTAATTCCCTTTCTATTTCTAATTCTTTTTTCCGACGACCTATTACAATTCTTCGCTTCTGCCGGAACAATTTCAATGTTCTTAATTTAGTATGCATTTCTTGTTCTAATTATAACATATAACAACCGATGCTAATATATGTGTATTACATATTATCTGAAGTATCTATGTCACCACGTGGATAGTTTTATATATATATGCAGAGGTAGAATGGTAATTTTATAATGTGGTGTTTGCTGCTGGTGTTAGTTGTGTTAGTAGTGTGGTGGTTTTGATTAATATTAGTATTAATAATAGTAGTACGAAGTACAGTAATAATATAATAGTCATTCAAAAATTTTTCGCGATGGTCCCCTTAAAAGAAAAATGCTGTCGTCATCAGTCCACCAGTCCACCTTTTCGTCGAGAGAAGAAGAGGTTTCTCTATACACATACAAAAGTAGAAAAAGAGAAAATATTTATATAACAAATTGCAACACCATCACACTCATGTTGCCATGGTAGAAGAAGAAAAACAAAAAGATGATGACGACGTTCCACCAATATCTATGAAAACATTATTTATTAAAGTTTTTCTTCCATTTTTTTTCATTTGCTTAACATATCATGGAAATTTAATTTTATATCCAATTTTTCTCCGAAAAATGTTTAATGCGTCTGACAGTTTTATCGGTTTAGCGGCGACAGTAGGAAATGTAGGAGATTTATGTAGTTCTATCCCAGTTGGAAAGTTTATAGCAAGTTATGGAACCCGTCAGGCAGAATTGATGGCAACAACTTTGGTGGTATTAGCATATGTATTTTTTTCTATCCCTTCAGCCGTGGAATTAACGTGCGTATATAATTTTGTTCTTTGTGCTGGTTTTAACTGTTTTTTCCTTGCGCAACATACATTTTTAACCGCAAATGTACCAAAACATATTTCGGGGCGAGTTTTTGCATTCACTGGTGGTACGTGGCAAGTCTCTGGTATAATAGGAGCGTTAATGATTGCATTATTTGTACATTTATCTGGTTTATATATGTCGTTTTTATTATTATGCCCAATAGTATTGACTACGATGACAATACAATATTTTTTCTTCCATGATGAAATAAATACTGGGACGAAATCGAAAATCACAAGTAAGGAGGATGATGGGAGGAAAAAAGAAGAAGATGTAGCTACAACATCAATGGAATCTATAAATGTTGAAATAAGGACAAAACAAATAGAGATTATCTATGATTTTAGAAAGGAACTTTGTGCTTTAGGTGGTTATGGTGTATTACTTATGCTTTGTAGATTTGGACGAATTGTGTTGATACCCTTAACAGGAATGGCAATTGGTCTATCAGTAACAAACATTGCAATTGTTACAGCTGCATCATTTTTCTGTGCATCACTTGTTTTCCCACTATCAGGTTATGTAATGGATAAATATGGAAGAAAGGTAAATTGCATTTTAACACCTTCAGTGATGGCATGTGGTTTTGGAATAATGATATTTGCAAAAGATTTCACTGCGTTATTGATAGCATGTATTGTAATCGGCTTTGGTAATGGTATGAGTACTGGCTTAATCATGGCGTTAGGTGGTGATTACGCACCAAATGATGAGCGTCGTGGGCCATTTTTAAGCATTTTTAAATTGGTATTTGGCACTGGTCAATTGATTGGACCAGTTTTTGCAGGCGTTGTATCGGATCTATTTGGAGTATCTGGTGGTGCAATTGCATTAACGATATGTTGTTGTCTGAATGCTCTATGGGGTATAGTTTTTGTTAAAACAAAGTGAAAATATTTTTTTATCATACTACAGGTAATACAGTTAGAACAGTATAAAAAAGGAGATCTTATTGTATAGTTAAGAATCACATTCCTTAATTTCCTTAATTTTAAACTTCTCCTTAAATCTATAAGCTTGATCCGATAATAAAAAATTAAACGATGATGATATCCTCAAAAAAAAAAAGTAAAAGGTGCTGCAAAGTAAAATAAAAAGTTAAAAAAAAAGTGCTATTTATTTTACCTGGTATATACCAAGTACTACTCCATCATTTACATATATATAATATTATATATTATAATGAACATTTTCGTATATATATGCTTAAGCATCGGTTGTTGGACATATAGTCCAATCAAATGTTTTACATGCATTGATGAATAAATCTAACATTGCTGGTCCATATGTAATTCTACCACCATTAATTACATCAATCATTGCTTTTTTCTCCTCTTCCCCTATCCTATTATTAGAAACCATGGTATATTTCGTCGCACCATTGGAAGTATAATTATCATCATTCATTTCATATGCATTTTCAATTACATTAGATGACATCTCTCTCTATATATATATATATATGGTCTTTCTCGTATTCTTAAAAATCAATCTAAGAAGACTATATACAGTGTTGTAACATATGTCATACATACATACAAGCGATGGTACATATAATATATATATTTTCAGGAATAATATATAATACATTTATATGCGATCCCATTGGCGTACGTTCGCATGCCATACACGCTGATGGTATGTCCATCGTAAAATTTTGGAATATCTCAATTTTGGTACATAGCTGATTTGATGGACAATTTCGCAGTTTACATTATAATGAAAATATTTCCACACATGTATTAAATTCTAATTTTATATATAATGGTCTTGTACCAATATTAAATGTTGACAAATGTGATCTTCAGTATACCTTTTGTGATGGAAGTCATGCTATATCGTTTGAAACATTAAATCCAAAAGAAAATGAGATACG
>LT649873.1:0-12166 GCA_900128395.1 Stramenopiles sp. TOSAG23-2
AGCACAAGGTAGTCATTGTTGGTTATCAAAATGATACTAATAGCAATGATGCAACAGTAAAATCATATTTAAGTATGTTTGCAGATTATAATTTATCATATTATATTGATCGAATTGAACATTATTATTCTGAATTTAGTAGTGCAGGTATTTGATTAGTGCATGTGATGGTGAACAAGTTTTTTATACGTAATAACCTTTAGAGTGAATACAACAAAAAAAAGGAGGTGTGATGTGAGTCCAAACAGTTAAAAACAACGTACCAGCAGAGCAGAGAGATTGTATATATATATATATATATACGTATATATGTACACACTAGAAAATAAAAATTTAATATATAATAAAAAAAATACATTTTTTTATATTTGATATTCATTTTTTTAAAATAATATTCGTATCATATGCATATATGTACATTATTTTTAAATATACGCATACATTTTATTACACACACACTTATTATTATATATTATAAAATATATACGCGCTCGTAACACATATGTTTATACCCCTGTTCTGATTACATAAAGCTGACATTTTCAATTTTAATTTAAAATGCACTTTCTACAAACCACACGGCTTCTGAAAAAAATATATTTCTTTTATAATAATCATTGTTGAGGAAACATTTTTCTTGTTTGTAATGTCGTTTTAATAGAAGTAAATATTGGTACATCATCGTCACCTTCTCCACCATTACTAACATTATTGTTGTTATGTTTACTAGTACTTTTACCAACAACAAGTTCTTTTACCAAACCATTTTGACCCCATATACCTATAGTTTGTGATTTTTTCCCATCATCATTACTATTTTTATCAACAACGTTGGGATCTATTAAAACACCTTTACCTTCTGGATGTCCATGTTTCCATTCACCGATATAGTATTGACCAGATTCCCAAATTTGTTTGCCATTACCACTTCGTTCACCATGCACAAATTCACCAACATATTGAGACCCATTTTCCCAAACGAAGCTACCTTGGCCATGCATTGTACTATTCGGTCCAAAATCGCCTATATATACATCGCCATTGTTCCATATTCGTGTTCCTTTTCCGATAATACGGCCATCTTCCCATTGCCCGGAATATTGGCCTTGATTTATAGTACTCATATCAATTTTACCTAAACCATTGTAACGACCAGATTTAAATTCTCCTTTATATACAACGCCATTAGCAAACTCTAATGTCCCATTACCAGAAAACATTCCATTTCTAAACTCGCCTGTGTATTTATTATTTTTTGATATTTGCTTGCTATCATTTTTCTCGTCATATCTAGGTGATTTTTCTGGTAAATCATTCACATTTGCTGGCCATATCATGGTACCATTTCCTTCAATACTATCAGCTTTAAATTGACCTTCATAAATTCTACCATCCGGCCAATTTAATTTACCATTTCCATGCATTTTATTATCACGCATATCACCCTCATATCTATACAATAATTGTTTTGCACCTCTTCTATCTATACTACTGTTATTATTACTATCTTTGCTGCTACTACTACTACTACTAACTGCATTTATTACAAACACACGTTCCCCAGGACCACTAACTCCTGCTTCACCAAAGCAACCGCGTAATGTTGATTGAGTCGAATCAGATTGTTCACCCATACCATATGGCACACCATGTGACCATTCGCCATGAAATGATGTCCCATCACTCCAATGTATTGTACCAGTCCCATGTGGAAAATTTCCTTTCACGTCCCCTTCATACATCGAACCATCTGGCAATATCATACGACCTTTTATCATAGTCCCATTAATGAAATGCCCTTTATATATTATACCATCTTTTGTTTCTAGCATACCACGTCCTTGTCGAAGATTTTCATGAAATTCACCAACATATCGAACGTATTCTGGATGTTTATCCCATACAATTTCACCATCTCCATGCATGACACCGTCACGCCAATCGCCATCATACATAAAATTATTATTAGCTTTTATCAAGACACCTCTTCCATCACGTCTACCATCTCTAAATCTGCCTTCATAAACATCCCCAGATTCCCACGTACGTTTTCCTTGTCCATGAAACAATGAGTTTCTAAACGAACCGTTATAATGATCTTTTTTTGAAAATCGTAATTCACCACGACCGTGATATAAACCTAATTTCCATTGTCCTTTGTATAATTTTCCATTCGCGTATGTTTTACTGCCGATGCCAGTTATCTCGTTGTTATCAAATTCACCAATGTAAACAGAACCATCTTTAAATCTATATTCACCCCTTCCATGCATTTTTCCCTCTTTAAATTCACCAATATATTCTTCGTTATCTAACGTAACCTTATGTACCGTGCGTTGTTTGTTATCTTTCTTTGATGGTGTAATAATATTATTACTCACGTTTACGTTGTTGGTATTATTTTTCTTATTTTTATTCTTTTGCTGTTGCTTTGCATGTTTTTTTTCTATTGATTTTGTACCAGAAGAAGTGGATGCAGACGACGAAGACAAGGACGAGGAGGATGGCAGATTTTTCTTTTTGCTACTTGATAAGATGGAGCTGGTAATTTTCAAATTTCTTCCTCTTCCATACATAATAATTATTACTCAAAAAATAAATGGATAATTCAAAAAAAATAAGGGACAATCCGATATTTATTGCAAATGTGTATATATATGATGAAACAAAAACAAGAAACCTCAGAGCAGACTATTTTATATATATGGGATAATAACTTATCGATGTAAATATTGCTTGTTATGTTATATATATACACACAGACAAATGAATATGTGAGTGGAATGTTTAACAATCAGGTGTACTAATTTTAATTATTTTTGAATTTAAAATTAATAATAATAATTGAAAAATAAATAATAAATTAAAAAAAATATTTGAAACAACTTTTTTGGATGGAAAAAAAAGTGCAAATTGATCCTATCAAATGAGCACATAAATAACATTAGTGCTATTTATATGCTAAATAGGTATCACACAAATCGATGAAACACCTTAATGTTATCGCACTTCACAAAAACACAAAAACCAAAAACACCGACCATTTTTTTGATGATATTGAATTTATTAGCATATAAATAAAACTTAATGTAAAAAACAAATTGTTTTATTAGAAACAACAAAAAGGATATGTGGGTAGTAATAATGATGATAACAAGGTAATGATAGATAGATATAATTTTTTTTGTTATCCAATGAATTCAACCATGCAGAATCAAAAACAAATCAATCCATCCTCGTCTGTAGTATCGTCGAAGAACAATGCTATTGTAACGGGGAATAATAAAATATATGCCAATTTAAATAATTTAAAAAATAATGGATATGTTGTTTCCAATTGGTTTTCATTTTGGTCAATTGTAAATATCATTTTTTCAGTTTGTTGGGCATATTGGCCAATAAAAATGCAAGAGATAGAAGTTGAGCGTAGGGAATGGTCTAATTTTTGTCAACCAATCAGTGATTGTGGAAAAAGTTTTGGTGGTGTATTAATTTTTTTTGCGTTATTTCAATTAATTAGTTACATTGCAGCCATACGTCAAAAGAACCGCAGTTTACCACCAAATATTACATTATGTTTTTTTTATTTATCAGTCCTTGCATATTGTGTGATTATTGTTATTACCATTATATCTGGTATAGTTATCAATCGATCAGAAAGTGGACAATGGTGTGGATATGAATCGCCACCATTTAAAAAAGAAGCTACTAATTTTTTTGAGGCTACTTGTTTTATCATAATCCCATTGCTTTGTATCTTACGCCTTCAATATAAAAAAATTCGTCAAATGTTGGCAGAATCAAAAGTTGCATTTGCTAATAATCCGACAAGAAATAATCACCATGGCATTGAATTATCCAGTAGCAACACATATGTTGATAATATTGAACAAGATGATGATGTAGGATTTGATTCTGTTGAAAATGTTGCAGCCTCTGGTAAATATCGAAAGTAAAAATGTTTTTTTGTATAATAATATATATGATAATATATATAATATTTTTGACACTAGTGTGAGATAGAATATCATATTTCAATTATTGTATTTCTTTTGAAGAGTAGAAATTATTATGAGTAAATTAAAAAAATAACTTATGCGTAAACTTAAATATATATGTACGAAGCCGTCGTATGTACATCATGTATGTGTGTGATATTTATTTACTCTTAAAATATGTATTTTTTGAAATTTTTTTATAAAACGCACACACACCACACTGTGTGACACAAGACACAGAGAATTTCTCTCGCTCTCTTTTTAATATTTACTAAAATGTTTTTATTTCTTTTTTAAAATAACCACTTTCCCGTGTATTATTATTTTCAAAACTGTTTGTTATATATTATAGTCGGATAAGTAATGTTCTGATATATACACATATATTATATATCAAAATGATCCTTTGATATCGCAAAACTATTTTTTAAATAATTCGTTGTCGATTACTTGTACCAGAAGATTTTGAGGAGGAACCTTTTCTACTACCACTACTACTACCCTTTGCAGCTCTTTTTCTTGGAGCAACATTTCCAAATGCTTTATGAGTTATATCATTATTTGGTACTAGGTCTGGATCTGGTTTGTAAATAGATCCTCTGTTGCTGATTGGATTGCCTTTTGTTGCAGCACGACGTGCTTTGTCTCTTATACCTGGCCAACGCATTTGAAACAAACCAACACATTCGTTTATTCTACGATAATAAACTTGTCTGTATAGTTCCCCATCAAAGCCAAAAATTAAAGAGATGGCACATGCAATCCCATCGCTTGACATGTCAGGATCAGTCAAAAGCAATTTTTCCACAAATGGATACATGGTTTCAATCTTTAATTTTGCTTGGAACCTGTCGATAACTCTTCCTTTAGGTACTACACCACCAGGACTTTGCAATGCTTCTTTTTTCTTGTTCCGTTTTTCATCCAATCCAGCTCTGTATGCCATTCGAGTTTCCTCTGCTTCTGCATCCGTGCATGTATGCACTTTCAATGTCTCAAGGAAAAATGCACTATCAACCCTATCTGTACTTGTTTTAATCTGTGGGTGTGTGACTTTATCAGGCCAATTCTGTGCAAATGCTTGTTTGTTCATTTTACACCAAGTTACTTCAAAATCACAACCAGGACAAGGACATTTAAATTTAAGAATCCAATCTTTTTTACCACCACCTGATTTACCATGTTGATTTGTTGCTGGCATAACATGGCGATTTTGCAATTTAGACAATCGCGAGGTTAACAATACCGCTTCCTCGTGATTTCGTGCTGGCGAACCCAGCGTTAAATATCTAACACAACGTGAAGAACCATTTATTTGAAATTTCTCCTTCTCATACATTTCCTCTGTTATAATAATACATTTTGTATTTTGTGTAAAAGTTGGTTGATATAATTCTTGCTTTGGTCCTGCCCATGCAACACGTGTATAGTTTCCACCTTTTTTTGATGGTGTCGATCCACCAGTACTACCATTGGATCCTTTCTTTGATTTTTTATTTGTTGTAGTAGTAGTTGTCGTCGTACTACTACTTTTTCTTTTTCCAGGTGATTTTCTCGGCATGATGATTTTTTGTTTTTGTAATAGATAAACACTCTAAAAAATAAATTAATTACTATTATTAGTAAATTATTAATAACCTTCAAAAGAGGGGGAACAAAGCGGAGAGCGATGTATATATTTTATACCGTTTGTGAATATATTATACAATAAATATAGTCTATCATTCATTGTTTGATATGTTTTCTGATCGATTCACAATATCCTGGTGGGTGTGTATATATATATTTATTATGTTTTGGTGGTAACGCGTGCTAATAGTAAGCCTATTTACTATTATAAAAATTCTGGCAATAAACTGTATTTTGAGTACAATGCAAGATTTTGACGTATGCTTTTACTATAGTATTTACATGGTAATGATGGGTACTTCACGAAAAAATTCGTTAAATGTTACATGGATGGCCACAGGATGCTATACAATTCAAATCCGAAGAGTACACAGGTTTAAAATTTTAAAAGTATTTAACATTGGTATAGCATTGGAGTGCAGTAAACTAAGGTTTTTTGTATCAAATGGACTATATCCTCAAAAAGAATAATTGAGAGTTGCGTTTATCATCATTGTAAATTTTTTGTATTATGTTCATATCTATATTTTTATAAAAAGGATGGTAATGGAAAATGAATGTTCTTTTGCAACTGTAATATAATATATACAGTCCGTAAAAGAATTTATTCAAAAAAGGATGCAATGTTGTATAACAATTAACAAAATCTTTTGCAACTACTTGTTAAAAAGTAGTCTGTAAAAGAAATGTCAATTGTTGTAAGTTCAAATCTAAATTTCTTCATGTTTCATATTTCTAGTCATTTTTTTATTCCTATTACTAATATCACTACTTCGGAGTAAACATTCTGCTAACTTTTTCAGTAAGTGTGGTGGGTCGCTTATGAAAAATATCAAAATATTGCTGCATCTATATCTACAGAAATAAAATCTGCAGTGTTTGCTTCATCTTGCCTTGGGAAGAAATCATCTGCTAGCTTAAAATCATTGAATTTTAAAATGAGGTATGTGGAATTCCATCATGTCTCCACATACAAAACTAACTAAGCATTGCGATTGCAATAAATTCAACAAGGTACAGGCGTTAATGATTGGTCATCAATCCAATGAAACAATTTATACTGCTTTATGTACAATAGCAGATGGGGAAGATTTTGGCAACCAAGATGAAGATGTTCAATTTGGTGAAACAATGACAAAGGGGCCTATCATCTACTTACATACAAAAGGTGGAATTGAAAACATTGAGTTTGATTAAAATGGTGATCATTATTATTGTGTAGAATAAAACCGTACCTGTTAAATATTACTATTGTCCAAATAATATATTTTTTATAATTGCTTTATTTTTATATGATACATCAAAATCTTTTTCTTATTTTTTATATCATACCATAAAGCTACTTTGTCAGATATCATGAAGCATGTTGCTGCTGTGGTGCCATCATACAAATTTGTTAGTGTTATCTGCAGGGTTGTGCTATTCATCCTTTGTAAGGACACAGCATTCAAAACCACTCTATTTATCTATTAAGGATTTAATATAAATATCCATCATCCTTTCTTTCAATAATATCAACATATGATTAAAATCGCTGCTTATAATTATTTCTCCCTTAAAATACTCCATTCACCTTTCCTGTGTCCAACAATTGTCCAATTGAAGAAGAACTAAAAACAAACACACGTGTGATAGAAATACAAATTGAATGAACAAGAGGTATATACATAAACATAAAACATATACTACTTCGAAATAAATGAACAACAACAAATAATACAACTAACATGTCATCAACACAACAACAAAAACCAATAAAGCAATCTATTGCTGGGTTGAGAAAAAAAGGTAAGTAATAATAATAAAATAATAATTTTTTTTAAACAATAATTCTTCTTATAGACATAATATATATTACAAATAAATATATAAACAGATAGGACTAACCGTGTTATATTAATATTAATACATAGACTTCTCGGATGTTCCAGAATTGTATGTACCAGCTGCAAAACATTTTGAATTGGTCAGTGAGGAGCAAAAATTAATGGTAACTGATAAACGATCAGCAAGACGTACAATGACTGTACATAAACGTGTACAAGAAGAAGAAGTAAATAATCCAACTGATTTTGGTGGTGCTATTGATTGGGAAACTGAATTAAAAGCATTTGGTACGTTGCCATATCCTGAATATTATAAAATGCCATTTCATTCCGTGCCAGGTGGTTGGTTAAGTAAATTTGCTGCAATGAAAAATAGAGTCGCAATGCAAGCTATTTATCGTGAAGCACATCCACGCTCATGCATGGGTGTACGTGATGTATTATCTGAACATGTACCAAAAGATGCAAAACGTGTAGTTGACTTAGGTTCAGGTGATGGTGATGGTCCAGCAGCAACTGCACGTATGTTACCAAATGCAAAAGTACTTGCTGTGGAAGCATCTCCATTTATGATTGTATGTGGTCGTAGACAAAATCGTGATGCTGTTAATTTGGAATTTAGACATGGATTAGCAGAAGAAACGTTTTTACCACCAAATTGTTGCGATGCAGTTACAATTACGTTAGTCTTTCACGAATGTGAAGATTCAGCGAAAAAAAACATTCTAGCAGAAGCATTTAGAATATTAAAACCAGGTGGTACGATTGTATTTGCAGATACGCCACAAGATGATTTATTTACATATCGTGGGTTTTATGAACCATGGAAAGATCAATGGTTGAATTTTGATTGTGAACAATCATTAAAATCTGCTGGATTTACTGATATTGTTGATCATGGTATTGTTGGTGGTGATGGTAAAGTACGTTCAATCCAAGAACATAAAGAAAAAGATGCAAATGCTGAAGATTCTACAGACAATCGTTTATTCCTTTTCACAGCAAAGAAAAGTATGAAAGCAAGTTTGTAGAGTTTTACCTTTGTCAGTGTGTAAATATGTGTGTACCCACACACGTGCCTCGTCATTATATTACATTTACGAGTACAAGATACTGTATTTGTGTCTGTTGATTGTAAAGATTGTAGTAATATTAAGTCATATACATAAAAGAATTTTTACACACATCACACCATGTTTTGTTTTTGTGGTGTGTGAGAGATAAGCTTTTAATGTGTATAATTGGGTTTGTATTTGACTATTTAAAAAATTGATTTTATAATATTTTGAATAATACATTTTGTAATACCTTTTGCACACACACACGCACGTCCTAAATCTAAAACTCATTCTCTATCTCTCCCCGTTAACAAAATATATTCTCATGATGTTTCATTTTCACTATCAGTTGTTGATGTTTTCAATTTTTTATTCCTATTACCTTCTTCCTCTCCTTCCTCTTCTTCTTCCTCCTCCTCATCATCACCACCAAATGTTCCCCAAATATTATTATTATTATTACTTCCGACATTATCATTATTATTATTATTATCGTCATCACCTTTACCTGTTTTTTCAGCTTCTTCTTGTTTTTCACGTAATATTTGTATCTCTGCTAAATTTTGGCCATATTTATTGCCAAATAAGTTTTTATATCCAGCACGTCCACTTGCACAGCCACGACAGCCAGTATTAGCTTCAAATATTTTTTTACCATTTAAATTTTGACGTGGTACTCGACAAATTGCAGTACTACCAAAAGGAAAATTTCGTTTATCAATGACAAAGGTACTACATAAATTTTCATAACCAGGTTTTTTCCATTTTGCTATAAGATCTGCATCGGCTATTTTTTCTTTTAATAAATAATCGTATAATTCTTTTGAAATCTTTTTATATTTATAATACATATTATATATGTAACGACTACGTTGATTATTTATTTGATGTATAGGCCATAATGATTCACGTTTTGTTTTGCCTTGATGCGACGAGTTCATTGCTTCTCTTAACTCATTATCTAATGCTTGTAAAGTATTTTCCAAATATTGATATCCTTTTGGTTTATTATGTTTTTTCTTACTGTATCCCCATTTTCGTTTCGGCATTATTATTGTTCTGTAATTGTATACTCTTACTGATCTATTTTTTTTTCTATCAATTGCTCTGCTATTTCTTCTATGATGTGATGATATATATATTTTTATATTATTCTATGAAGGAAAGGACAAATTGTGGTGCACGCAAACCTGTTCAAACTGAATTGAATGGCAGTTTATTATAAATACGATGGAAGGAGGAAAACAAAACAATACATATAGAATATTATTTTATCCCTGTGTAGTTATAGATAGATAGATACTTGTCAATACTATTTATAGAACAATTAGTAAAAAAGAAGATATAGACGAATAACGTATATAATATATATATATATTATACATAATTTTTGTTAGTGAGGAATAATAATAATTATAAAAAAAAAAAAATACAAATAATGGGGTTGATCCTTGGAAAATTATGGGATGGATGGATGGCTGGTGGTGAACCAAGACGAATGTTAATGGTTGGTTTAGATGCTGCTGGTAAAACAACTATATTGTACAAATTAAAATTAGGTGAAGTAGTGACGACAATACCAACAATAGGTTTTAATGTGGAAACTGTTGAATATAAAAATATCAAATTTACTGTATGGGATGTTGGTGGTCAAGATAAAATTCGTCCTTTATGGAGACATTATTATCAAAATACGGAAGGTGTTATCTTTGTAGTTGATAGTAATGATTTGGAACGTATCGATGCGGCACGTAAAGAATTGGAACAAATGTTAGCAGAAGATTCATTAAAAGATGCATGTGTCTTGGTATTTGCAAATAAACAAGATTTACCAAATGCAATGCAAGTAAGTGAAATGGCAGATAAATTAGGATTATCAAATATGCGTACACGTAAATGGTTCATTAAAGGTTGTTGTGCAACAACTGGGGATGGTTTATATGATGGTTTAGATTGGATGAATAAAACATTAAATGAATAGAGAAAGTGCAAGAGAGCAGCAGACAAAAAGAAGAGTTCTCATGTGTGTGGTTGGAGAATGGAAGGGAGGAGATATACTTTTAAATATATATATATTGTTATATTTTAATATTGTTTTAGATCTCTCAACACACACAGACATGTTCTTTCTCCCCCCCCCAAGAACATTTCTGTTTGTTGCAGTTCAGTTTAAGTTGTTCATTATTCAATCAAATAATTCCTTCCTTCTTCACCATCCAAATTGACATCATATTAATAATAATAAATATAATATAAGAAGAGTATATACATACACATATACACACACGGAGATACACAACTACAACTACTAATACCAATGTAAAGGAGGGTAAAAAATAATTAAATACAATGTCTATATCATCCTTATCACCTGTATATATTTCCCCAAAAACATTTTATTCAACACCACCATCTATTATTACAGGGAATAATAATAATAATAATAATAATGTACCATACGTCCCATATTATTTAGATTCCATTAGGCATGTAACAAATGAATATAAAAATATAGTAGAGAAAGATAGAAATTTACGTCAAAAATTACATCGACAAGTTGAAACATTGTCTGAAAATATATATGAAAATCAAAAAAACATAAAGTCTGTCTATTTTTGTGATTTAGAAATTGAACTGCCGTTAACAGAGGAAGAATTTTGGAAATGTAGAAAATATCATATGCTACATCAAAACCATTATAGCAAAGATGAAAAAAAAGGAATTTGTAAAATTTTGAGATATCAACATTATAATGCATATACTGGCTCTAGTTCAATTAATATTTTTCCAATCAAAAAAGCGCCTGAATTTTTAAGACCAATGTTACCAGATATTACAGTATTAGAATCAACCTTTTGGGATTATCCAAATATGTTCATAATTGTGAAAGCGGAAAATACAAAAGGTTGGGATGATCAAGGAGGGTTAATTTCACAAACTATTTTATTAAAAAATGGTATTAAACCTGACTTTAAAATTCAAAAAGAAAAATTCAAGACATGGGGGGATACTAAAAAATGTAAAATACAATCGAATAAACAATGTATAAAATTAAAATCTATCCTTGGTAATCGAGATAAGAATGTAAACAATAATAATAATAAGGAAAAAGTGGTAAAAACAATATTACATAAACGTACATGTATATTATCACCATACGATGGTTTTCTTGGTAAACAAATCAATAATGCAATTGAAAATAGTAATTTAAAAACTATGGTAAAATTAATGAAGGATGTCATTGAATTAAATGATACAAAATGTAATGATAAATATGAATGGGGTACGTTGGAAAAATCATTGATGCCATATGAAGATGGTGAAAAAGTCATATTTTGAATGGTGGTTATATATATATACACATTCTGAAAATATACAAGGCCTCGTATGTATGGTGCAAGAATATATCATTTTTAATTATACATGTTGTATAAATGGAAAATACTTATATATACTGTAAGAAGTGTAAGAAATGATAAAGGAGTGTGTGGAATTTACTTCAGTCTATATATATATATATACGAGTATATGATGTGTGCTACGAATCGTACTAGATGTACATCATATTATATTCGTATTTTTATAATGATGATTAAAATATAAGTTATAATAATTTTACACTTCTCGTGTTAAGTAATATGCTCAATACTCAATC
>LT649874.1:0-12165 GCA_900128395.1 Stramenopiles sp. TOSAG23-2
AAAAAAAAAAAAAAAAAAAAAAAAATTCACCATCTTTAATGTAGATAACTCTATTTTATTTAAAAAAGATTTAAATAATGGCTTCACGACTAATTAGCTTTAGAAAAGTACAATCATCATCAAACAGAATATTTTTCGGCGCCGTCGCTGCAACGGCAGCTGGATTTGTCTCATCTAATTTGTCAATGAATAGCAAAACTAAGGAAAAGTACTACACAGAAGAAGAGATACGTCAATTCGATGGGACAGATGGAAAACCAACGTATGTAACGTTTAATGGAGCAGTATATGATGTCAGTGAGTTTCAAAAAATACATCCAGGTGGAAAATATATTAAACAAGCAGCTGGAAGCAAAGTTGAGCCTTTTTGGGAAAAGTGGCAATATCACTACCATAGCCAGAAAGTAAAAAATTACTTACAGGAACTGCGTATTGGTTATATAATTGATATGTATCCAAACGAAACGAAATCAAAAATTAAAGTAAAAGATACGGCAAATGATTTGTATAGCGTTGATCCTAGTCGGACTGATGAACATACAGTTTTACTTGAAAAACCATTTTGTTCGGAGACGAAACCGGAAGTATTGAAACAAAACTATCTAACCCCAGCTAGTGCGTTATATGTCAGAAACCATGCTCCTGTTCCAAATGAATTAGATATAAATGGACATGAAATAGTATTTTCAAAAGAAGTGGACGATGATGATGACAATGAAGAAATAACTAGTGTATTATCGATCCAAGATATTTTAAAGAAATATGAATCTGTTAATATTGTATCGATCATGCAATGTGCAGGAAACAGAGCAGCCGAAGACATCAAAGCAACAGGAAAAACAGGCTTTGTTGGCACACCGTTTGAATTTATAGAAGGAGGTATGGTTGGTAATGTACAATGTATGTAATTTATATACATATTCCTATCCTAAACATTAAATAGAATAGTACTAACATATATTATGCAAATTCCTACAATTTCATATTTTTTTTTCATAGGGAGTGGCGTATTACTTAAGAATGTTTTAAAAGATATGTTCCCAACTGAATGTGATGATAAATCAAACACATGGCATGTCATTTTTGAGGGTGCAGATGACTATGAAACAAGCACACCATTATCCCATATTTTAGACGAGGAAAACGATTGTTTATTGGCAACAAAAATGAATGGTGAAAATATATCGCCAGACCATGGTTATCCAATAAGAGTTATTTTACCTGGAATTGCAGGTGCAAGAAATGTGAAATGGTTGCAATCAATTAAAGTATCGAAAAAGGCATCCAATTCACCGTGGAATGCATATTATTACAAAGAACAAGATGGTTCACATATACAAAAGCTACCTATTAATTCAATGGTATTGTCTCCTAGAAATGGCGAGGAAGTGGAAAGAAACGAAGATGGATGTATCAGTGTGGAAGGGATAGCATATGGGGGTGGAACTGGAAATAAAATTACCAAGGTTGAAGTTAGTGTTGATAATGGCAAGACGTGGCAGACTGCAAAATTATTACTGGATGAAGTGATTGAAAACGCTTCAAAATCGTCATTTGGTTGGGTTAGATTTCAATTAGATAATGTTAAAATTTCTTCAAGTTATTCTCCAACGTCACAAGTAGGAGGAACAACTATCATGTGTCGAGCTACTGATGAAAGTGGAATTACACAACCAAAAGTGTCCCCCAAACAACGAGGGTATTTATATAATGGTTACAATGAAATAATAATTACTAGCATTTAAAATATGATTAGCGTTTACGTACTTCGTATATTTTATTATTTTACGTATTATATATGACATATCATATCATATCATACTATCAAACCTCGTGTGCACTTTAATGATATAAAAAATTCTCTTATTTATAAATTAATGATATATATACTCTACATATGAGTAAGAGAAAAACACATATATACTCTTCGGTATATATAATGATCTTGCTTAATTTCGTACACCCATATATACACTCTCTTTATTATTATGATGTCACACGTATGCTAGTACTAATAGAGAACCAACGTATTTGTTTGTGTAATATAATAAAAACTATTCCATTATACGCTATTCGTAAATATCTTACTCGTATTTATATACGCCATGAAACATAGAACCAAAACAAAGTTGTGCTCTTATTTTTTAGTAACGGCTTCCAACAATTCATTTATACGTGGTAACATTGCCCTTGGATCTTCCATTACACCAGCTGCAACTGTCGCATTATCAAAAACTTGCTCTGCAATCAATCTTGCTAATTTCGGATCGGAGTTTCTTAATTCAAACATACCGACATTAATAGGATGCAAGGCATTTAATTCCAATTTTTGTTTAGCAATTGTTTGTTGTTCGCCTAATTGTTTCATCATACGTTGTATAGTTGCCGATTCATGATCAACAATGATTGCTGGTGAATCCTTTAAACGTGTTGTTACTTGAACGTCTCTAACTTGCTCTGACAATGTTTCTTTTACCCAATCCGCCATTTCTTTATTTATTTTATCATCGTTTTCATTTTTTTCATCAGTATCCCCACGTTCCTCTTTCGTTGCTCTACCACCATCAGTTCTTAAATCTATACCACTTGATTCCGCTGAAATCAATTTTCTTCCTTCATATTGCATTAAATTTGATACAACAAATTCATCAATTGGATCATAGAGGAAAACTACTTCAACTTTCTCACGTTTAAATTCTTCATAATACGGCGAGGCTAATGCTAATTTACGCGTTGGGGCAGCTAAATAATATATATTTGACTGCTCCCCAGTGCATCGGCTGATGTAATCATCCAACGATGACAT
Organism: Stramenopiles sp. TOSAG23-2; assembly: GCA_900128395.1. Taxonomy (NCBI): domain Eukaryota; species Stramenopiles sp. TOSAG23-2. The sequence goes on from LT649874.1 coordinate 2,807, forward strand.
CATTTCCCCAGACGCAGTAGATGATGTTTCAAAGCGCAATAACTTTGCAATATCATCCCTACGATCAAAATCAGTGACAACACCTTCCTTAATAAAATGCCCAAATTCTTCAAAGAATTCATTATATTTTGTAGCATCTTTATCCGCCTCTTGTTGCAACATGCGTATGACACGGCGTGTCAACACATTACTAATTTTTTTCACCAATTGCGAGTCTTGAATACCTTCACGTGAGATTTGCAATGGTATGTCCTCACTGTCAACTGCACCTTTGACGAAACGCATCCATTGTGGCAATAAATTTTCAGAGTTACCTTCAATTAAAACTTTTCTACTATATAAATTGACACCAGGATCCATACGCGCTGCACCGAATTTTTCCGTATGAGTAGTACCGATGAAAAACAATGCCTTCAAATCAAGAGGAACATCAACTTTAAAATGCAATTGGTATTGTGGTTCATCCCATGCATTTGCTATATATCGATAAAATTCTGTATATTGCTCTTCAGTCAAAGAGGCTTTATCCATCGCCCAAATGGCTTGAATAGTGTTGACTTGATCACCATTTAGTGCAATAGGAAATGGAACAAAATTTGAATATTTGCTTAAAATATTTCTAACTGTAGCTGGTTCACCATAGGAGTAGCAATCATCTCTTAAATGCATAATAATTTTTGTCCCACGTGTTTCTGGAGTTCCCTCCACCTTCTCAATACTGTAAGATCCAGCTCCTTCTGAGATCCACTTATGTGCACTTTGGATCTGACCATCATCGTCTAGTGCTGCTGGTGTGCTTACCACCTCTACTTTATTTGCAACCATAAATGCAGAGTAAAAACCAACACCAAATTGACCAATAATATCAACTTCCTTTCCATCAGCTTTTGCCCCCGCAAGAAATTCTTTTGAGCCTGAACGTGCAATGGTTCCCAATGTTTTCACCATTTCCTCCTTAGCAAGCCCAACACCACTATCTTCAATGGTAATGGTTTTTTTTTCCTCATCAGTTGTAATCTTTATTTCCAATTTGCTATCGTTCAAAGCGACATTATTATTAGTATTTTGCAAATAACGTACTTTTTCAAGTGCATCTGATGCGTTGCTAACAAGTTCCCTTACGAAAACTTCTTTATCAGTGTATAAAGAATTAATAACAATATCTAATAGTTGTTTTGTCTCAGCTTCAAATTGATATGCTTCATTTGCAGCCGTGCTATCATTTGAAGTATCATCATTGGCCACAGAAGAAAAGAACCTGTGGTTGTTGTTGATATTATTATTATTATAATTATTGTACATAACATCCACATTAACAACTCGTTCCACAACATAATCTTTTGCAAGGAATGTCTCTGGGGTAGAGAAAATTCTTAAATGTGTCCTACCCTTTGCACATAATACATTACGTGCTACTGGCCGAAAACTGTTGATTAGACGGTTCATTCTGATTGCTACTATTTTTTGTTTGTTTGTTTGTTGTTATTAATTGTTTGGTCTATTGCACTCTCTCTCTCTCTCTCTCTTAGTAATCATGCGTGTGGTGGATATTATATATGTGGTTGGCACGTATTATACAGATGTAGCTCTATTATCTAGCTCTCGTATTATTATTGCAATGCTATTTATATTCTAGAATTTTATGAAGAAAATGCATGCCTGGGCATGCCCGGCATGCAAGTATTGTATGTGTAGCTATAATATATTAGTAATTAGACGATTATTACACTCTGTTAACCCTTAAAAAGAAATAATAAATCTGATACCATAGAGATATAGGAGGACGAGAGGTCATCCAGGTCATCTCATCTCGCATATTAGGATGTAGCACATTACACCTTGTATATTTATTGTACTTTCATTTATTATTTATTGAATTTAGTGCTTCTTATAAATAATATATATATATAATTGAAATAATAATATGCACCAATCTGGCAATAACAACAAAATATAGATAGTCGTCTATGACATACATCCAGCATATATAAGTATATATTCATTATAAAAACCCATTATACATCCATTTAAATACAACACATTAATCAATCAATAAATTATTATCATATTGTATTATGGCGACATTAAGTGCTGAAAATACAAAGACCAAGGGAAAGAAAAAGACAAATATAACTAATAGCAAAAAAAAGAAACATAATAATAATAATAACAATGGCACAAAAAAAAACAACAGTGATGATAATAAATATAATAAGAAGAAACCGAACGTAGATTACAAGCGTAAATTGACTCCGCTGGAGTTTAGAGAGGATTATGCTGATTATCAAGATTTTACTGGCCAAGGTGTACAAATAGAATTGCAAGTTGCAATGTGGCTGAAGAAATCAAATTCTTTTTGGAAAAGATTGCGTTTTATTAAATCCACAGATGTTGCAGAAAAAGTGTTTGAACAAGTCAAAGATATGGAAGAAGAGTTTACATTTAGTATATCATATGAACCGAAATTATTAGCAGATTTCGCTCGATATGGCTTTTTACCAATGTGTATCCAATGCGCAGCAGATTTGGCGGCATTTACACCGAAACTGCACCGCAACCGTTCATTATTGGATTTTAAAGATTTATATGTATCTAAAAATACTCGAAAGAAATCGAAAAATTTTTATGTTACGATTGATGAATGTTTTGATTTTTGTATACAACAATGTTGCAAACAACATGGTGATCACTGTTGGTTCTATCCTGCTTTGATTCAATCCTATCGACATATTTTCGATCGAAACGATCAAGGTGGCTTATTAGGAGTAACAATGCATAGTATTGAGGTATGGTCTAATGATGGCTCAGTTGTTGCTGGTGAAGTAGGATATGCAATTGCTGGTGTATATACATCATTGTCTGGTTTTAAATTATTAAAATCTGCTGGTACAATACAATTATCTGTCGTACCTGCCATATTAAAATCATGTGGATTTGATTTTTGGGATCTAGGTATGCATATGAAATACAAAGAAAAATTAGGTGCAAAAAAGACACCAAGGAAAGAGTTTGTAAATCGTTTATTTGAATCAAAAGAAAAACATCCAGTATCGGTTCCATTGACATTGTCACCATCATTACCACGAAATTGCAAGCAATTAGTGGATTTACATTTTAATATTAATAATAATAATTCCAAGAAGAAATGTTGACTTTTCATTATTATTATTATTATTTGTATTTGACGTGTTAATATTAAAATGTGCCAATCCTAGAAAGCAAAATGTTGAAAGAAAGTTGATGACTTAATTAGTAAGATGGCCAAAGTAGAACGTCAACGTCTCCCTTTTAATGTGAATTGTGAAATAAACAAATATCTGATGATAGAAGTATATATCATAATGATGGTTAAAATCTAAGTTATAATATTTTTACACTTCTCGTGTTAAGTAATGTGATATTTTACAAATTTACTACACATTATCGTCTTTCAAATTTCAAAGTTAACCTTTAAAATTATATTCATTATAAAATGATGGTTAAAATCTAAGTTATAATATTTTTACACTTCTCGTGTTAAGTAATATGCCCAATACTCAATCGCAAGAATAATATGTTATCCTACTATAGTAAAGATGATAGCAATACTCAATCGCAAGAATAATATGTTATCCTACTATAGTAAAGATGATAGAAATATAAAATTTGTATAGCATAGTTTTATTTTCTTATAGTAACCAACATTCTCCCTACCAACACATACTGTACTGTACATATAATGTATAATAATGTGTACAATGTCCAATGTACAATGTATTAAAGTATAATATAGTTAGCTACCTATAGTCTAGGTATAATACTGTGTCATATGTCATATCAGGGAGAAGTCTCATATAATATACTGTAATAAATCTATCACAGCGTACTCATCTTTTTCTGGCATGTTATTACCTTAATATTGTGCATGGGTTTCTACCATTGAAGCAGCAGGTATTTTAAAACTTCATTATAAAATGGTTTATTTTTTTGGTAACAATTTTGTTACCTTTTTGTTTTCATTGTTATTAGGCTTATTTTAAAACACGTGTTACACTCCTGTAATTCATTTGGAAAATATTTAAGGTATATACGAAAAATTGTCAAAAGTCAAAAGACTCCGTACTCCGTAAATAACAAAAGAACACTATTCACTATGGGAAATATGTAAATATCGTTTTCTAAAATACCAATTTTATTTTTCATATATTTGGAAAAAATAGCAAATATCCGAAAATATAGAAAAAATGATGAATATTTCCCCATAGTGAATAGTGTCACTGCGTACTCCGTACCGTACCAAAATCCAAAATCTTCATCAAACATCTTTTTCTGGCATTTTATATTACCTTAACATTATGCATGGGTTTCTACCATTGAAGCAGCAGGTATTTTAAAAATTCATTATAAAATGGTTTATTTTTTTGGTAACAATTTTGTTACCTTTTTAAATCCATTGTTAAACTACCTTAACATTATGCATGGGTTTCTACCATTGAAGCAGCAGGTATTTTAAAAATTCATTATAAAATGGTTTATTTTTTTGGTAACAATTTTGTTACCTTTTTGTTTTCATTGTTATTAGGCTTATTTTAAAACACGTGTTACACCCCTACAATTTATTTTAAAAATATTTAAGGTATATACGATGCGTACCACACCAGCACACAGCATCGTCTAGCTCTATAGCGTCGAGAGCAAAAGCTCGACTATTGCAGAGTACCATACTGGCATAGCAACCTAAACCACCATACGAAAAAAAATTTATTCTTATGAAGAATAATAAATAAATAATAAATTTATGAATAAATAACATGAAAAGGGTAGAGAAAGAGACAAGAGACAACATTCATTGAAATTAAAAAAACAACAAATACAAATTTTGATACATCACCATTTTCTTTCTCACACACATATATAATCAAACTATTAAAATAAAAAATAATAAAATTAAAGAACATGTCGAATAATAATAATTTGCCTATTGATATCCAATATAAAAAAATGTTAGATTGGTTAATTGATCGTGGTTTATTATATAAAACCTGGAATAAAAATTATAAGCGTGTAAAAAACTCTATAGCAGTAGCGTTAAGTAAAGAAGCTACGTGCAAAGCAGTAAAAGATTATTTGGAGAATTTATCAAATGTAGATGAAAACACTAATAGCAGTAGCGATAGCGAAAGCATCTCTGAAAATTTTACATTTTTTCATGCAAATAAAGTGTTTGATTTATATCTGGCATATTGTAAAGACGATAGCAACGAACGAACTGTATCAAAGTCACTATTTAATAATTACAACGATGCCGACTTATCTACATGGGATAATATTACACATGCATATAAAAAAAATAATATATATATGGGCGAAGCAGCTCGGGTTATGAAACAAAACACAGTGTACGAGATTCCAGCGCTAAAAAAAAATATTGCAAGAGTTGATAAACGAATTGGTGATATTGATCGTAAAATTGCTGAGTATGAAAAATCAATTACAGAATCAAAACAAAATTTGATAAGTAAATGCAAAGAATTGAAAATAAAGGGGATTAATTACAGACCTGAACTAACAGCACGTGCGGTGGATCTTGTACCGGCATTAAACAATATCCAAAAAGACATCCAAAATAGCGCTCTTGAAAATGCATGTGAATTTTACACTGTATTTTCAAATTATATTTTTGATCCAACCGCATTAAATGAGGAAATGAAAGAAGAAAACAAGAAAAAAGATATATTCGGCACTATATTCCAATTAATTAATGGCAAACTTATTGAAAATAACAATAATGGCACTACTAGCCATGAAATAACAATGGGAGATGTTAGCGCTGACATAGATTGGGGTAACATGATGGATCAACTAGATGGTACTGCTGATGTATCAAGCAATGCGGTTGATCCAAATGCAGTAGATATTGATTGGTCATCCATGTTGGAAACGACATCAGGTGATCAGATGGCCTCTGCCATTACAACTACGACAGATGATAATAACAACGACAATGCAGTTGAAATAGATTGGAGTTCCATGGTTGAAATAGAATCAGAAGGTGCAAGTGTAGGAACTGGTTCTAACAGCAATAACAATTTATTGTCATCGAATTTCAGGCAAAATGTAATGAACGAATTGCTGCAATTAAAAACATTTTATGTACATCGAATATTTGAAATGTCTGATGAATCTGAAAATAGCAATTCATTATTAACTTCTGGAGATAGTAATTTACCAATATTAATACGTAATAGCAATATTAGTACTATGAAAAAATACTTAAAAGTGATAAATGAAATCATGGATGCCATGAAAGAGTCTGTTCTACAGCAACTTTTAGCTATTCATTCTGGAGGAGGTGCATTTGATAGAATTGTGAATAGTTTGCAAGCCATCGATTTACAAATAAGTAAGTTAGGTAAATTGAAGGATAAAATTTTAGATGAAAGATCTATATTGTCACAAGAAACTAGGACATGCCGCTCTAAAGTACAAAAGCTTGTTAAGGAAACTGTTCAATTGAAATCAAACATTGAAAATGCATTATCAAAGCATTATAAAGGTAGAAACGTTAAAATCGTTGGAGATATAAATTCATTGTTGTTGTAAATTTTACGTACACAATATATATTAGTTTAAATATTATGTAATTTTATAAGTGTGTTTTAAATTTTTTAGATGTATGAAATTCTATTCACTGATTTCATACTTTTCATTCTGAATGGCATGACTATTCCTACCCGATTATTTCTTGTAGTATGGTGCATATTATTTTTATTATTATCTACTTCATCATCATCATTATTATCATTTTGATCGATACCAACGTCAACAGCCATGGCCATTGTGTTGATAATATTATCCTCAATATGATCATTACCTGCTTCAATTGAATCAAAATTAAATACCACATCATCTGGTATACTATTTTTTGTCTCTCCACGTTCCATATCTTTACTCTTATCAATGAATGCATTGATATCACTTTGAGCAATTTCTTCTGGATTTCCATCTGTTCTTTTCTTTTGTTTCTTATTCGTGTTGTTGATGTTACTACCATTGCTTCGTTCATTTTGTAAACGAAGTTCATCTACATCATCCTCACTATTTGTATTGCTGCTAGTTGTGCTACTAACGTTGCTACTTCTACTACTACTATTTCTACGACTTATAATATCACTTTTCATATTCACCAAATGTCTTGATAAACGACCGATCAATTCACGGTTTTCCTCTTCCATTTTCATATATCTATCTGGAAAATTACAATATTCTGGACCTCGACCCATTGCACAACAATGTAAATCAAAAACTTTTGCAGCTTGTTGTGGAGTCTTATATCTTCCTTTTAAACTTATTGATTTCCCTTTTATGCTCAATTGGACGTAGTAATGCAATATTTCGTTGCTGCTTCTTTTCTTTACTGGGAATACACCTTTGAATCCAGAATTATTTTGTAATTTACGTGGTTTACCCGGTCCCCATACAATTTTTGTAGGTGGTCGAAGTAATGATACTTGGTCAACAACGTTTAAATTATCATCTATTTCTATCTGTGTTGTACTTAATAAGTCATTATTTTGTTCATATTCATTGTCATTAAAGAGTGTTAAAAATGCCAACGTACCGGAAGAATCATTTTGATTATCATCTGCAGTATCATCATCTATGCATGCATCATTATCGTTATTAATATGGTATAAATGATCATCTAAATCATTATTACCATTCGATGAAGTAAAATTGTTATTATTATTATTATTATCAGCATGTCTTATCGCAATAAATTTATTTGTTGCATCTTCGTCTTCCTCCATATAATTTTCTGAAGAAACATCAGAAGCACGTGATAATCCTGTTATGTATTTATTATAATTTTCTGGAAAATTCAATTTTTCTGCTGGCAACCCAACTTCTACTGCTTTAAAGTCAGCAGCAACTGCTGCTTTTAAAGCGGTATCATAAACACCAACATATACTTGTTTTTTCTTATATTTAAAAACAGACTGGAAATTCTCTGAGTTTTTAATTTTATAAACACGTTTATACTTCGTTTTCAATGATTTTCCAGACCATTTGCCTTTTTTTTTACATTTATATTTTTTCTTTTTACAATTATATTCATTTCTACTTAAATCATTATTATTATCAACACTCGAAGCATCAACGCCAACTTGGTTGATTTTCCTTTTCTTCTTATTGTTGTAACTACTATTATTATTACAGTTGATATCATCAGTATCGTCACTGAAGTAACTATCACTATCTCTAGTCATTTTTGCCCGTATCTATATATCTATATATGCGTATATATACTGATGGTGCAACTGGTAGTATTTGTTATATTCTTATAATATATTTTTTGATATATTCAATCTAATCTATCTATTAATACATCTATCTCAAACAATCTGTATCTTCTGTCTATTTTATTAGAGATATCCGTGGATATATATTATACCAGGATTACATAAGGGACTTGTGCACTTTACAATTTACAACAATAATACAAGTAATAATAATTGATGTAGCTGATGTCCTCGTATAGTATAAGTAGCTACTTGGTATATTAATACTATTATAGTGCTATTTAGAAAAAGAAAAAGTTGTTACAAAACGAAAGGGTAAAATGTGGGGCTCCAATAATACTAGGCCTATAATTTCAATAATAGAGCTATAATAATATTATTAGACTACCAGACGACTACGTATATTATATAGCACGTTTTATGATATATGATGAGAATAGTCAAAAATTGTGGAGTTATTTTTACGAGGCACGCACGCACCGCCGAGATGCGAAAAGTTGCAACAGTTAGAAGAATGTTGTAGAGACTTGTATACTGGTGCTATACTGTGTAATAGCGTAAACAGCAGTAATTCTGAATATGGCTATAATGTTGTAATCTATAGGCCTTATGTACATATATATTATATACATACACGATCACATACATGGATACATGTACATATATACAGAAATAGATTCAATACAACATTCTTTAACTTTATATATCATTATCATCATGGAAGATGAGAAGACAACATTTAAAACTCCGGAAGAGGAAAAATACGAGGAAGAACAGAATTATATTCCAACACATCACTCCCATAAATTTGATATTGTAAAAAGAAAGAATCGAGATAGTAATAAATCATTCAATTTATCAAGACGAAGGCATAAGAGTTATGATGACGAAACATTGGTTGTTTCACGTACTGCTACAGCCCATACCTTAAAATATGATAACATAGTACTGTGTAATAAAAAAATACATACTGTCCTTGTCGGCTAAAACAGAAAGTACATATAACAAGAAACGAAATGGCGTATTATTTTCCAATAGTGTGCCGTTTTAATAATATTATTTACCAAAATATATATT
>LT649875.1:0-12165 GCA_900128395.1 Stramenopiles sp. TOSAG23-2
TTATTGTGAATTTTTAATTTTTATGAAATAACGGTCAATAAGCTATTTTTCGGATATCAAATATTTATTAGGCAAATCAGTCATATAACACCAAATAATCACTATTTTGGCCTTTTCAGACAGGAAAAAGGCCCATCCTATTCCCCTGTTATTTTAACTTTTGGGGGTGGAGCAGCCTTAAATAAGTCAGCTCACTATGGCTATGAACGGGCTTTAATTGGAGTAATAGTAATAGTAACTAGTTCTCCCTAATAAAAAAAAAGGCTGATGTGGTGCTGATGTGCTGATGTGATGTAGTCGAGTGTTTTAATTTTAAATAGGAAATGTTTGATTTTTATACTTATTAGTATACTTGTATATACAGAAAAGACCAACATTAAATGAATTTTGAAAAATGAATTATTATTATTAGAAATAATATGGATGTTTTTAAATAAAATTCGAGTGTTTTAATTTTAAATAGGAAATGTTTGATTTTTATACTTATTAGTATACTTGTATATACAGAAAAGACCAACATTAAATGAATTTTGAAAAATGAATTATTATTATTAGAAATAATATGGATGTTTTTAAATAAAATGTTAAGTAATTGTTGTTTACAGATAATATAAAATACAAATCTAGACCTTGATCGATTTTAAAGTCATTTCTTTGTATATAAGTATTGCACAGAAGCCTTTTTTTCCCTCTTATATATAGCATTTATCTTTTACCGTTATATTAAAGAATTGCAATCATGTTTGGTAATAATAATAATAATAACAATAATGGAGTATTATTTGGTGGTGGCGCAAAACCAGCAGGTATTGGTGGTGGTGCTGGATTATTTGGTGGTATTAGCGGCGCAAAACCAGCAGGTATTGGTGGTGGTGCTGGATTATTTGGTGGTGGTGGCGGCGCAAAACCAGCAGGTATTGGTGGTGGTGCTGGATTATTTGGTGGTGGTGGTGGTGCAAAAACAGCAGGTATTGCTGGTGGTGGTGGATTAAATTTTAATGCAAAACCAGCAGCTAATAATACTGGTGGGATGTTTGGTGCAAAACCATCAGGAGCTGGATTTGGTGGTAATACTAATATATCATTGACACCAAACCAACAACAACCAGGTCGACATTTAAATTCAATAAAGGATGAACCACGGCCGCAATTAGAAAATTACACCGTGGAAGATATTGTAACAGAATGGGATAAACGAATTTCAGACCATGAACAGAATTTTACTCGTACCGTGACGGAAATGAAAAGTTTCGATGATATTCTATTTCGTATTCATAAGCGTGTGAAGGATTGCTCTGACACAGTTTTTGAGTTACATACACATTGTAAAGAATTAGATCATGGATTGGGTAGCATGGAGAAGTTTCAAGATACAATTGATGGTGATTTGACTTTGTTAGAACAAGAGATAAAACGTGTTCTTCAACACCAATCATCTAGTACAACTGCAGATAAAGCACGTGAATCAAATTATAAATTAGCTGAACAAGTAGATCTTGAAGTTATGAATATGATGATACAAATACAAAATATGACGAAAAAATTAAATGAAATGGAAAAAGTTAGTGATGGCCAAGGTGAAGATTTTAGTCAAATAATAAAAATAGTCGATCGCCAACAGCGTTCTTTAGAATGGTTAAATGCAAAAGCAAATGAATTAGAAAATGCTATGCAACATGCAGATGCTATGGTAACATCACAACAAAGGAAATTATTTGTTGAACGAGCAAATATGAGGTAAAAGAGGAGTGTTATCATATATCGAGAAAATTATTGTTTTTTTTTATAAAACATAAAAAAATACTTTTGTTGTATTCGACTGGGAATGAAATTTTTGACGAGAGAAGTTCGGTGTATGTTTTTTATACGAATATCAATATATATATTATATTTTTTATTAAAATTTTAATTAGTGCATACTATGAAAGCTTATTTTTTAAATTTACTCATGATAATTCCTATCATATGATACTCTCCAGAAAGAATACAACAAACTGAGACAATAATATATCTATCTCACTAAAAGTGATATATATATATATGTGTGTTTTTCTCTTACTCATATGTATATATATATTCATTGACGCACATAGATCTATGTACACACTTTTTAATTTTTTTTTTAAAGAAAGTGAGTTACACTCCCTTTCATTTGCAACATTTCATTAAAATTTATACGAGCATCTTTTAGATGACACTTTCACGACAACACACACTTTGCCTCTACATGCAGCATGCTTGTCATTTTATATCCATATGGGATGTAACTTTGCTTTGTTTATAGGTTTTTTACATAATGGGCATTTACGATGTCCAGCCTATGGAGCAAAAAGCAGCGTATATGAAGGGCATTGTGTTAGTGACGAGATCTACTGCCAGGTGTAGGTTTAGGAGAATATCGAATTTTACTTACGTTTATACATGCATTTATACATCGTTTATGATACAAGTGTCCACATCCAGTTGACCAAATGTTATTTTTTTGTGAATATGCATCCAAACAAATACTACAAGATAATGTTTCTTTTAATTCTTCTAAAATATTTGCATTTTCAATACTCATACTTCCATCATCGCCTAATGTGTCATTTGTGTTTGCTCTAACTTTTTTACCTACGGCTATATCTAATTCTTTTTCAGCTTTTACTAGTTCGTTTCTTAATTCTTTTATTTTTTTTGAAATTTCTTCAACATTATTATTGGCAGTTTTTATTTTTTTTTTCTTATTGGGAGATAATGCTGAGGTAGTAGTTGTAGTTGTTGTTGATGATGATGATGATGATGATGATTCTGCATTTTCTTTCGCTAGTCTCCTTCGTTTCCTCGCTTCACGTCTACTTAATCCATCCGTGTTGACAATTATATTATTTGCACCATCATTATTTTGTTCTTGCGAGTCGTCTAATAAACTAATAACATTACCAGATGAACCAAAAGACATATTATTTGATGTTGTAGAAATAGAAGAATCATCATTATCAAATGACAAATCGATAATATTCGCCATGTTATTCTTTTCTCTTTATTCTTGTTTTGCTAATGTTTTACTATCTGATTTATCTTCGTCTTGAATATCCCTATTATATATACATACGATAAGATATTATAAACAACCGTCTATCTTGTTTGACAGTCAGTCAGCGGTTGCACGGTTCTTGCAAACATTATAGTCATTTATCAAGAAAGTAAAATAATCTATATCACATATAAATATTTTCCTTGGTATACCTATACTAATAAGTATAAACTTATAAAAGAAGCCTATATATATTTTAGGTTACTAATTAAGAAGTGAGAAGTGAATTATTCTTCATTATACATGCAACACATACAAAAAGTATTTTAAATAAGAAAAAGATCCAGAAAAAGAATGATATGCATATATAAATACCTTTTTGTATATGCACACACACAAATATTTATACATATGTGTATTTTAATTTTCTACGACGTATATTTTTACTCTTCTTTCATAAAGAAATCACTGAGATCAAACGATTCAATGATGGTTTGTCCATACTCTTGTATATTTTTATTGTTTGGAAAATTTTCCATAGCTAATGAAATCATTTCTTCTATTAAACTATTTTGAATTGCTTCATGTGATTCTTTAATATCCATCATGGTACATACCGTTACAATACAACAACGTTGGATTTCTTCAATGTCGGCATAATTTTTCATTGCATTGTATATGCAATGAAATGATTCTTTGTTATTCAAAAGATATAGACGATTATCATCTTCCGTTTTTGATGAGGATGTTGCTAATAAACTAAATTCTTCAATGTCGGCATAATTTTTCATTGCATTGTATATGCAATGAAATGATTCTTCGTTATTCAAAAGATATAGACGATTATCATCTTCCGTTTTTGATGAGGATATCATATTTTGTTGGTTTTTCTTTTGCACCATTGGCCTTCTTTTTTGATGACGACATGTTGTAAGAGAGGTATACTTTGCATGGATTAAATCATATATAATCATATGCTATGGATCGATTTGTTTACTTTGTACAGCCGTGTTCGTTAAGTCGTCTATACATATCGATATAAATTGCATGTAAAATTTGTTTTCAATCGATAATAAATGTGTTGCAAATGTGTACCTCCTCCTGCCGAGGAGAGATTTTTTTCCACTTCGTACTTACTAGACTATATAATAAATGCTATATTATAATTATCAAAAATATATCTACAATCTACAAGGTATGTTTTTATTCTATGATATAATATGTATAATAGTCAATAGTCAATCGTAACTTTTTTGCCCACGTTTGTTGAATTTACTATTTCTATGTTAACTCTTGTTATCATTTGGTGCCAAATGATGATACAAATCATCATAAGTAAGTATATAATAAAATCTCCTCTTTCGTCTGCTCAATGCTCAAATGAGAGCCTCTACAGACAGATATATATTCAATTGTTGTATATGTATATAGATCCTTGGAGACAGATCTCATCTTTGCCTTTACATCTTCTCAATGCGTAACCACTTTATAACTATTTAATCACATTAGAATTTAAAGTTTACAGTTATTTATTTTATCACGACATTATTCTAGCATTTGGCAATACCATACAACATGTTGAAAAAAGCACAGGAATTGAAAAATAAAGCCAAGCAAAGTGCTAATAATGCAAAAAATAAAATAAATAACAAAGTCGTTGAAGTGAACAACACCGTCGCTAAAGCGAAAGATGTGGTGGCATCAATTGTTGAGGAAAAGCCTCCACTGCGAGAAAATTGGACTTATAATTTATGTACAAGTTGTGGGGAAGAATTTGAGTTTGGTTGTTATTCTTGTTTCTGCCCTTGTTTTGCTCTTGAAAGGAATGCAATGTATTTAGCAACTGGAGAACCGCCGGAAAATAAACCAACAAATTATTGGATTGCTGCATGTGCATTTATGTGTATTATGGATAGTGCAACCACTTTAAGAGGGAAAATTAGAGAGCGTGCAAATATGGTTCCTGATGAATGCTGCACTGTACATTGTCTAGACACTTGTTGCGTAACTTTATGGTGTTTTCCTTGTGCACAGGCACAAGAAAAATTGGAATTACGAGCATGGTATGGACATGGAGATTTACCAAAAAATGAAGAAGGTGTTGTGCCAATACACAAAGGTTCACCCGCTTACAGAAAAAGTATTATGGTAGGTGGACCAGAAACTGGAAATGCAAAACGATAAAATAGTGTTTTTGTTGTAATATTTTAATACGCGTTCGGTAAAAGGAAATATATATATTTTTTAATTTTTTACTTTTTTTTAATTTAATTTAAAATACGTACGCGCGTGCGACTTGTGTAATATTTTAAAAAAATAAAAAAATCTTTTTTTGTACACAAAAAAAATATGATATGCGTGTTGCATATTATATTTCATACGTGTGGGGTGCTCTTTCTACTTTTTACTATCACTATCATCCCCAACTACTTCTTCTTCTTTATTTTCTTCAGTATTAGCAGCCATTCGTTTCTCTAAAGCTGCTAACCTAGCATTTCTAATATCCTCCCGTGACAATGGTCTTGCAACCTCCTCTTCTTGCAACTCTTCTTTACCTTCTCCTTCCACTTGCTCTTCATTTATTTTTTCAGCACCATCTTCATCATCAACTTCATTTTTTTCAGGAACTTTATTTACTTTCATTTCTTCAGGCACCAATTGAGTCGTTTTGCGTTGAGTATCATCGTACTGTGGACTACCAGGTTCAGATTCTTCTTTTTCCTCATCTTCCCCTTGTTGTTCTTTTTCTTCTTCCACCATGTCATTTACTACTTGATCTACTTTTTGTTGATCATTTTCAACTATCTCTATGTCATCATCTTCATTTCCGTCTTTTTGAAAATCCATATCATCATTTACTTCATTTTCAACAGTGTCCTGATTCTCCTCAATATTATCTTGTACCTTCCCTTCACTAATAATTTCATCAGTTTCTACAATCTCCTCACTATCCATCATTTTACTTTCATATGCATCAAGACCAGGATTTACAACGTCATTATTTTCATCTACAAAATCGTCATTCTCTCCCATGACTACTTGGTCATTTTCATCATTATCTACATCATCATTCATTTTACTTTCAAAATTGATTTCTTTCATCATTTGCTCAGCTTCTTCTAAATCTTCATTTTGATTTTCTTCTTGTTGCTGGATATCTTCATCATTACCATATAATAAATCATCATTGTATAATTCGTCATCTTTATTACTATTCACTACATTGATTTTCCCTGAGGCTTCATCAATTGCAAATGTGTCTCCATTATTTCCTAAAACTTCTTCCTCATCTTCCATATTATTATTTTTACTTTCATCATCATCATATTTCATGTTGTTGGTTTGTATTTCTTGATCTTCTACTTTATTTTCAATAAATGTAGCACTTTCTTCATATTGTTCTTCCTCTTCTTGGTCTACTTCATCCATTAGTTGTTCTTTATCATCCATTATTTCCTCTTGGAATACCTCGTCCTCGTCCTCCTGCTGCTGCTGCTGCTCATCGTATTCTTCTTCTTGCTCTTGCCGCTGCTCTTGTTGTTGTTGGTATGTAGCTGAGCCTTGGGCACTATACTCCATTAACAATTTATTGATTTCATTAAACTTCAATAACACTTCATCGCCAATTTGAGAATCATATACAACTTTATTTTTTTTTGCATTGATTTTTTTACGTTCTTTCATACGTCTTCTTTCTTCTTTATCCTCTTCGAAATATTCCAGCTCTTCCTCGAATCGTTCTTGACGTGCTTGCGCATCGCGTTCTTGCCAATTGTCACCACCAACATGTCCACAATTTGCACATGCACCATTTGAATCGCGACTGCCAACATTACAAATGAAACATACCAACGGCATTTCCTCTGCACATGAATATGGAAAGACATCTTCATCATCATTTTCTTCTTCATCACTTTCGATTTGTAAAGTTTGTGCAACTAACATATCATTTTGATCACCAGTTAATACAGCTAAACGTTTCAAGTCAAATGGAGGAAGTAAGAATGGATTTGTATCAATTAAATCATCATCACGACGTACAATTGTACCAGGTTCAAATCCTAACCAATTTTTAATTCCATCATCATTTCCGAGTGGTGCAAGGGAAAAATCATTTTCCAACGTGCGATCTTGACCATGCTCAGCAATCGGCAACAATGGCATTTTAATAATCAATTTGTAAACATCTTCACCATCAAACATGAAACTTTGTTTTGTTTTATTCACTTTTTGCCAATCTTTAATAGATTCAACTAAATTAACAATGCAACGACGATGGTTGCTTAATTTCTTTGCCAAATCTTTGCGTAACATTAAACGTTTGTTTCGTTGAACTTCCTTTGATTTAAATTTTTGTCCACGTGTTTTTTGCCAATCCCAAATGCATAATTGAACTTCAACCACGTTTGACTTTAATGCACGGCATAATCGTAAACAATTGCTTTCAACTCGTTTACGATGTTCGCGCATTTTACGCTCTTTAATGATATCTTTGGCAGGTTTTGTACGTCTCATTTCCGCTTCTTCGTTTAATTTTTGTTTTCGTTTCTTTTCCATTCGTTGCCTTTCAACTAATGTTAGACGTGGTTTTGAATTTTGTTTTTTCATTTTTCGTTGTTTTTTTTCATATAAACTTTCTGGCAAAACACTTTCATTATACTCACTTCGTTGCAAGTATCGTTGTTCAATTTCTTCTAACTTACGTAAACGATCATTATTCGCTTGTGAAGATACAGTTCTTTCAACCGGATTTTCAACTGCTTCGATATCATCTTCAAGTTTTCCTAATAATAATGCTAAATATGGATCTCGTTCTTTTAATGATTTACCTTGATATTTTTTGTTTTTTTGTGTGGTTGGTGCCATACCTGGGGTTCGTTGCATATTATGTGCACGTTCTAAATTACGCCTATGTTTCTCCAATGCTTTTGTTGTTTCATATGATGTGCCATTATCGTTGTTGTTGTAATCATCATCATTATCATCATATTGTTCGTATTCTTGCTGCTGCTGTTGTTGTTGTTGTTGATATTCTTGTACTTGTCTATCAACTTTTGCAAGTGTTTTTTCATATTGTTTCAATGCTTTTGTCGCTTCATCTTGTTTTTGTTTTAATGGAGATGTATAATATTCAGATGGACCAACTGATGTTTCCTTTGTTTTTTTTTGTGGGGTCCTGCGCTTTTCATCATTTATCATACGACGATTTCTTTGTTGCTGTTTGTAATCAATGTCTGGACGCCGACGTTGTACTGGTGGTGTACGACGTTGACGATATTTTGGTGTCCTTCCCGTATCCTCATTTTCCTTACCAGATGAAAACGATGGTTGTGGTCTTCCTTGTTCAACATACCTAACGTTATTTTCAATACTTTCTTCTTTTGCAGTTAAATTACGACCAGTCTTGGAGCCCATGTAATATTGTCTTTTCATGTTTGAATCACTTCGTTTCATATTTCGCGCACGTGATATTCTTTTTTCAGTTTGTGATAAATGCTTCTTTTTAAGTTGTTCCTTGTCTTTCCAATTTCTTTCCGTAAAATCTTTGCCACTAAGCTCATCTGTATCTTGACCAAATGAAAATACGGAGCTTCTAATAGCAACACCAACCGTTTTTCTTCCACTGGACATATTGATCCCACCAGATCCAGCCCCATATTTATTTAAGCGTTTTGCTTCTCGTCTATCAACAGCTTGTGCCTGTGTTTGCGATCCTTGGCGTATTGGTGCAGGACGTGTATATCGTACTGTACTACCTCTCATGGTTGTTTGTTATATATAGTGTATATTACTTATGTAGTTAAAATTGTGGTATATTTTATAAATGAATAAATATTAATGATATATTATACGTATTCGTATTATAAATATAGATAGATAGACAGATATTATAATTCTCTTATACAATTATCTATATTTATATATAATATATTCTTGTACAATATTTATTATAATTATTATAATTATTGTCCACAGGTAGGTCCTATATCTTTCTCTCTAATATATTCTATGTTTATTTCCAGTTTCCAGTAAAAGTTGAAAAAAAGTTTGTTTTTTTAACGGTTTGCTGGTTTTTTAGGTTGTTTGCAAAATATGAAAATGCCAAGGAAAATTAATAGACCATAAATTTCCAAATTAATTTATAGTTATTTTGGTATTATAATATTACCATTTACTATATAAATAGTATTGTTATGATAATATGAAGTAAAAAAATTATGCCCAATGACATGCCAATTCCAACTTCGAGGGCAAAAATCAAAATTGTAATGATATGGTAATATTATTTAAAATATGGTATCGTAGCCACCTAAACCATCCTTAATTCGGATATTTTTTCATTATTATATCGTTAAAAGTGACGTTACACGCGATACAAAACATATATTGAGAAATACACTGGATGAAAGAGGTTAGGAGAAGAGATATTGTATGTAAATATAAATTGCCTTTCCTGTGTGTTTGTAATTTTACATAATATATAAACACGATACAAATAAGATTCATACAACTAAAAATTTTATTATTAAGAACGTATAGATATACATAAGAATATATATATATATTCATACATATAATAATAATAATATGGATCATTTAAGTGAAGATGAGATAGCAGCCAAGTTGGAAGACTTAGTAAAAGCAAATGAAAAAATTCGTAGAGAAAATGAATTATATGAATCATATGCAGACAGGAATGTAACGGAGGAGGAAACGAAGACGGCTGAAGGTGGTCGACGTGGTAAAAAAGAGAGACGAAGAGCAGAGAAGAAAAATCAAAATTTACCACAATTTTTAACAACACAACAAAAATTGGACATAGCAAACGCAGAGGCAGAAGCAATACAAAAAGAAATTAATGAAACAAAAGGTAACGGGGAGAAATTAGTTGATACGTTGAAAAGTGTTATTGAGGAAACGGATATCCGCGTATCCGACTTAAAGAAAGATGCATATGAATTTAAACGTGATATTGTCGTTGGTGCTGAAAATTTTCGTACTGGTAAAACTATGGCAGAAAAAGTCATACGTTATATGGAAGAAAAATTAAGACAAAAAGATGCATTGATTGAAAAATTAAAATTGAAAAATTCTACTATTAAAAGTCAAATTGCAAAAGTTGATTCACAATTAAGACAAAAAGAAGAAATGGGCGATGTTTTGCATTATATTGATTTCCATCAATTGCAAATTGAAAATAAACAATACGTAGCAAAAATTGAAGAGCGTAATCAAGAGTTGTTAAAATTAAAAATGACAACTGGTAGCACAGTACAAGTATTAAATAGTTTAAAAAAGCAATTACAAGATGTAATAGCGGAAAGTGATTGGTTAAGAAAAGAAATCAAAGCAAGAACAGAAATGTTAAAGAAAATAAAGAAAGATAACATTATTGTTGGTGATGAAATTGTTAAAGAACGAAAACGTTTAAAAGGTTTTGCTGCAGCACGTGAGGAAACAGAAGGTTTACCAGAAGTATTAGATTATATATTACAAAAAAAAGAAGTTTATGAATTGGAAGCAACTATTAAAAATTGGGAACGTAAAATTGAAATTGCAGATATGGAAGCTAGAGTTGTTAGGCAACAACGTCGTGCACAACGAATGTAAATTTTTTTGTTTATTTTTATAAAATATATATACACGCGACGAGACGAAGAAGTGTGTGTATATAAAAATAAATCATATTTTATACGTAAATTACAAAAAATATAATATATACTCTCGTATAATATATATTTTATGATATCATAATTAATGCATAATTTTTTCGTATAATATATAATTTAATTTACGCATAATTTATTTTTAATTTACTCATGATAATTCCTACTCTTCAAAAGAATAAAATAACTGAAATAATCTATCTCACACAAGTGTGTTGATATTCTCATAATCGAAAATACCAATGAAGGTAAATAGATAGTATCAACTACTCATAATAGCTGATGGAAAATGGGCATCATATATATATATTTTAAATAACGAAAAGAATATGTGTACATGATATATGTTTCGTTTGGTAATTCTTGTGTGTGTGTGTGTGTGTGTGTGTATTACTGGAAAAGCTCGTAGGAAGTGTGTATAGTATAGCTTTCAGCTTTCACTGTACATTTCAATTATCATATTACGAGTATTAATAAAAATGCAATTTTAAAATTTATTTCTGTTTATATTTGCAATTATTATTTTCACATGGGCCGTATTTACACAAACCTCCTGCACACCATCCGTATTCACACTCCCCTGCACGCAGGCATCCTTCAAAGGCACATAAACCTCCAGAACAACCTTCGGTTTTGTTATCGTTGTAATAGTAATCGCATTGTCCACCAAGACACCAGCCATACTTACACATACCCCCTTCGCATGCTTGAAAGTTGCACGCACCAGTGCAGTTTCCATAATTACACAGACCTCCTTGGCACGTATTATATAAACACTTTCCAGGAATGCAGTTGGAATATCGGCAACCCCCCCCGTTACAAGAGCTATATGTGCATGGTAAACTACCCCCGCATGTGCCATAAGAACAATAGCCGCCATCGCAAGTGCCATACGTGCAGCCACCTATTTAAATATTAATATATTTAATGTTAGTAGATCGTTGATATATATAATAATATAGAGATAAGGAATCACTTATGTATATTACATTTTGGTATATCCATGTATATGTATGTATGTATACTGACCTCCTGGGCATGCAGCAAATTTAGTCCGCCCATTAGAATTTGAGTAATGACATGATCCCTCCGTGCAAATATGTGAAGGATCAATGGCGGCGTTAAATTCTGCTGTTGCTGAAAAAATATTTGCCACCAAACATGAAAATATAATTGTAATCACAACTTTGTTATCTACCATTATGTTTGTTCAATCAAAAATAATTTATATATATATATATATATATATACAAAAAAAATAAGTTTGTGTAATATAAATATAATAAATAAGAGAATTTTATATATATATATAATTGATGATTTCAATCTAAATAAATATACATGTATAAAGAATTCTATATGGTATTATATGTGTAGACGAGACTACTTTTTGCTCTTCTTCTTAGCACCTAAATGTACAGGTACATATAAAAATGTCAAAAATGTAAAAAAAATATATCAAGAAGCAATGGAAATAGTAAA
>LT649876.1:0-12127 GCA_900128395.1 Stramenopiles sp. TOSAG23-2
AAAAAAAAAAAAAATTCACCATCTTTAATGTAGATAACTCTATAAGATATGAAATATAAAAAATTAATATTATAGTAAGTAAGGATAGTAAATATTGCCTATGATAAAACAGGTCAATCCAGGAACCACACAGGAGAACTCCAGGAACTCAGCAGGAACTAGTAACTGGCAAGCCCAGCAAGCTGGGCAAGCCCAGCGGGCCAGCAAGCGCAGAGTCTTCTCGTCTTCTCTCGCAGCTCCTCTGCAGCCGGCCCGGCCGGCAGGAACCCAGAAGTAGCAACTCGTCTCATTACTACCCACACATATATTGTATCTATGATGTATCCATGTGTGTGGTATATATGACAACAATATAAAATGTATATACAATCATAATTCAACTTATATATTACAGTACTTGTAAAACATTAAAAAAAATTACCAAGATAAAAACGATGCGTCTTCCAGTAGCGCTTGATTCGAGCAAACGTACATGTTTCATAGCATTGCCTAATGTTGCAATTCGTGCGTTATTTGGTCAACAAAGACCTGCCGGGGTTGTTGCATTAAAAATGAGATGGGGTGGCAAGACAGCTTTTGTAGGTTTTGCAGGGCATATGTCCTCTCGTGCAGTAGTTGAAGTACCAACTGCATTTGCACAGACAATCGGTTTAGCTGAAGACGTGCAAGCTGCGGGCGGAATACCATTATTTGTTGTCTTAAACAAGGTTGATTATGCACCAAAAGTGCAGTCTATAACATTGGACCCTGTTAGCGAAGATGATTGGGAAATTATAGAACGCAATGCTGGATTTTTAGAAAACTCTTTGTTAGACCAAATCAGCGCAGTATATACGGGATTAATTTTTCCAGTATGGATTGAGGGTCGTATGCTTGTTAGATTAAAAGCTACTTCAAAGAACTCAAACGTTTGCGAATTGCTTGCAAGAGACTCCGAGGTAATTATTGCACCTCGTGTTAGGAAAAAAAAACGTTCCGAGCAAAAAAAAGCTTTGCCAAAACCAGATATTGTCGACAACGTTGGGGAAAAACGCAATATATTAGAATTGAAAGTACTACCATGTGAAGATGAACAGTATTCAGGTCCAGCTATACGTGATGGATGGAAATCAAATACCCAAGCATTTATGCACCCAAAGACATTGGAACGTTTAGCAGATGGAAATAGTAAAGAGAAGAGTAACAAGAATAATAATGACGAAGAAAGTAGCGATGATGAAAATAATAATAACAACAACAACAACACACGAAGTACAACAACAAATGGTAATACTTGGGGTGGACGTTACCACCCTTTATTAGGTTCTATATTAACATTTTCAGACGATGATGATATTGAAGGGGAAGTAGATGAATCGAAAAGAAAAGATTTTATGGAAGAAAACGATGATGCAATAGTGTTGTTTTTTCCAAATGAATCTGTACCAGAAGATTATGTTTGTATTCCATGGGCAACACGTATTAAATGTAACCTGGAAATCTTTAAAAGGGTAAAAGTAGCAACGCGAATTTCGACACCGCCAAAGAAAGCATCAAATAAAGTTGAGATTTTTCTACGCCCAGTTCATTTTGAATTAGAAAAAAAATTAGATACAGATGATAGTGAAATAAAGGAAAAAGGCGAGGAGAAAAAACAGGATAATGGTAAAGAAAATATGAATGAACTACCAACGTTAGATCAATCAACTGATACATCGGCAATTTTATTAGCTGCTAAGCTTAGCAACACATACAATTTTGATGAAAATATTGTTATTGATGCGTTTTGGGCCTCCGTAAATGCCATGGAGGATAAACAAAAGTTATTTAGGGAAGAAAATGAAGAGTATACATATGGCGGTGGATTAATTTTATCACATGGTAGCATCATTGTGTTGAAATTGAAATCTGGATTTGCGCCACAAGCATTTGAAATAGGATTGATGATTAAAAGTGCACAAGACAACGTGAATTTACAATCGGCGTGGAAAGATACATTGGAATCTGCTGGTGGTGCAAGAATTGGCAATGCTACCATTCCGAATTCCGGTTTGTTAAATGAAAATGAAGTTGAGAAAAAACGTGAGTGGAGAATCATATGTTCAAAAAAAGCTACTAAAGGGAATGCATTATTAGTACCTAATGTATATCTTGGCAGTCCAGCAACTGTTCCCGTTCCAATGGAAGCCCTTTGTGATGAATTTTATGATGGTGTTCCTCCTGCGTTTATTGGGGCTAGAAACGAAACACTTCACAAAGCATGGTTACAGCTAGCATCAAGAATTGTCCCTGAAGCGATTAGAATTCGCACTGTTTTAGGCACACCACCACCTGGACATTTATTAATTACTGGCGGCAATGCAACAGGTAAATCAACTTTTGTATCTGCATTGGCTTGGAAATTTAGGCATGATCGATCATGCCTTGCACGGACAATTACAGTTGAATGCCGCTCATTGGTTGGCAAAAAAACGCCAGATGTGCGAAAAGCTTTGAAGAAAGCGCTGGATGATGGAATGCGAATGGAACCTGCGGTAATAATTTTTGATGATATCGATGCCTTAATGCCTGTATCAGAAGGTGGAGAACCTGAAAATATTCAAGCGGCAAGATTGGCCGAAGATGTATCAGATATGTTAATTGAAACATCAAGAGTTATGGAAAGAAAAATGTATGAAGCGGAAAAGAACAACCAAGGTGGTGACAATATTCATTCAGGTGGCATTGCCATTGTCGCGACTGCAAAACGAAAAGGCGCGCTTCACCCATCGCTACAACGCTGCGGCATCATTGATACTGCATTAGCAATGGACCCACCAGATGCACAAGGTCGTGGTGATATTATTGATGCGTTATTAGATAAAGTATTGGTAGAGAATGGATATGAAACATCCAACGACAGTATTAGTGAAAATAATAATAGAAACAATAGCAACAACACGCCAGATGTCGACGAAGATATTTACGGGGGCAATGACAATAGTGGTATTGATAGTTTAGGATTAGGGGGGCTAACAGAAGGTTATATGCCAGGTGATTTACAATTATTAGTCAAACGTGCTAGATTGATTTCCTCATTAGAGCGTGTCAAGGAGAACAGTAGGAAAATTGAAAGTTCCAATAATTATTCGGCATTGGATTATTTAACCAAAGGTAGCGTTTTGCCCCAGCAAGAGCATTTCGATGAAGCAATGGAAGAGTACAAACCTGCAGCGTTGAAAAGCGTTAAATTATTCACATCAGATGTCGAATGGTCAGATGTAGGTGGATTAGATAAAGTTCGCCATACATTGAAAGATACATTGCAGTTACCAACCTTATTCGCACCATTATTTTCACGGGCACCAATTAAGCTACCATCTGGCGTCTGTCTTTTTGGCCCACCAGGATGCGGAAAAACGTTACTAGCTGGTGCTGTAGCTAATGAATGCGGTCTTAACTTTATAAGTGTTAAAGGCCCAGAAATTTTGAACAAATATATCGGTGGTAGTGAAGAAAATGTAAGGAATCTTTTTGCTAGGGCAGCAGCAGCTGCACCATCTATTCTGTTCTTTGATGAATTTGATTCTGTAGCACCAAGGCGAGGAGCTGATTCCACCGGTGTAACAGATCGTGTAGTGAATCAATTGTTGACATTTTTAGATGGTGTTGAAGATCGTACTGGAGTCTATGTGATGGCAGCAACCAGTCGCCCCGATATGATTGACCCCGCACTGCTACGCCCCGGAAGGTTGGATAAATCACTTTATTGTGGTTTTCCAGACGAGAAAGAGCGTATATCAATTTTTGAAACCGTTGCAACAAAAATGGGGTTGTCCAAAGATGTCTTTCAAGTTTTCCCCCAATTAGCTCTGGAATATTCAACATTTACAGGTGCCGATATTCAAGCAGCACTTTATACAGCACAATTGTCCTCTATACATGAATCGACTCCAAGTATGGAGGAGTTGAAAAAGTTGGAAGCTGAAGGCAAAAAGCCACCGTCTGCTACTGAAAATGTAGTCACTCCACAACAAGTCATTGACGCATGTGCTGCTGCAAGGCCATCTGTATCGATTCAAGATCGTCGTATGTATACTAAAATTTATAAGAAATACCTAGCAGATCGTGGACAGGATGAGGAAAGTCCAGTGGGAGATGATGCTGGTGATAATGACGATGATTCGTTTGGATATGATGTCAAAAAACAAAGGACGGCATTGGCGTAGATGAAAAGAATATATGCATATAGATACACACTCACACACGTATATGCATAATTTGTATCAATATGATATCATACGTAATTTTAAGATATATATTATAACACAAAATGATATCTTCTCGTAAATATAATTTAATTTACGCATAATTTATTTTTAATTTACTCATGATAATTCCTACTCTTCAAAAGAATAAAATATATGAAATAATCTATCTCACACAAGTGTGTTGATATTCTCATAATCGAAAATACCAATGAAGGTAAATAGATAGTATTTATTTTTAATTTACTCATGATAATTCCTACTCTTCAAAAGAATAAAATATATTACATATAATATTAACATCCATAGATATTATTGCCTTAGATATGTATTGTTACTATCATACCCTACTCATATTCTTTTGAAGAGAGGCGCGTATATGCATATAAATTATCATACTCGTATTTGAGACATGTAAAATTAATATATGAGTGTATGAGAAATAATAATATAAAAAAATACAAAATAATACGAGTACTTCGTTCGTACGACGTACGAAGTACCAAAACTAAAAAAAATAAATTAAATGCGTAAAGCTAACTTTAAAATTATTTTATATATTTTTTATTTTTTAAAATAAAAAAATAAAAAATATGATACGAACCCCTCGACTTTGTACACACAATAAATTGTCTCCCCACTTATAAAAAAAATGTGGGGGGTAAATAGAAAAATAATGCGGTGCGCGTGAACAATTTACTTTCTTTGCTTTATACATGACCAAACGTATATAAAGTGTAAATTTTGTACAAATACCTCCTTGTTCTTTTCACTACTAAGAATGATTCCAATTATTAAATTGTTGTTGCGCAAAATTTTGATGTCCTCCCATATTCATAGTTTGTTGATGTTGTCGCTGTAGATGTTGAAAATTCATATTGCTCATTTGGCTGAAATTTGAAGGATTTGTGTTACTACTATCATTGCTGCTATTATTAAATCCCATTTGGTATGGGAAGTCGTTCCCATTTACATTGTTTTGCATATTATTACTATTATCTTGTAAAGTATTCCTACTATTATTTCTCAACGGAGAAGCTCTCCTTGCTTTCCAAGGAGAGGTATTATGCCACACAGCATCATAATTTTTTGCTGGAAAATGTGTTGAGTTACGCTTGACGATTTCCGGCGTAGTAGGAATGTTTTTAGACATGAAATTAAATTGTATCGCTTGACCACCTGGGGTTGTCCAAGTAGCATCAAAACGCTTGCCGGTAGTAGTTAAGCTTTCTAATTTTGTCCTTTCTGGTGTACTACTAATACTATTTGGCGAATTACCTTGTCCATCAGTTTTTTTTCGTCTGCTTGAAGATGCAGATGAAACAGGTATAGCTTTTGAAGTAGATCTTGATCGCTGCAGCCTTTGGTTCAATAAGGTCTGTAAATCTACTGATGAAACATCGTCTAAGTTCTCTACATCTAAATTAACATTTTTTTTCGGTGTTATTAGTAAGTTCGAAGTAGTATCAATTTCCAATTTTGTGGCAGTTTTTGTTTCAATATCCATAGCGTTATTATTTACAATTTCCATGTTTTCGAAATGAAATACAAAAACTATTATGCAAACAATGCGACTAGAATGTATTCAGAAATATATGAGTTTATATTTATGTATATATATATATCAATTAAAGCTATACTTGTCAAACGAAGGTTTCTGTAGTTTGATTTACAATTTGATATATTATGGAATATACATATTGTATGTAAGCTACATGTAAATATTGCTGTTAATAAACTGAATAATTACCTCCTGGAGTTATAAGTGCTTATAATATTATTAATGAAATTAACCTAGATCTACCGCCTGATAATTTTTTTTCACAACAAGTGCATAAAAAAAGTTTTCAAGTTTTATAGAATAACCATCGCACAGCATTATTAATAGATTGATAGCTGGATAGCTTTCAGCTTACAAAAAAGAAATAACGATTATTTATTAGAATTCCGAGTTGATTCATACATAGGATAGAAAAATGCATATTGTAAAAATTATACTTTGAGGATTAGGCTTCGATTATCAGTAGTGATATGCCAGTATACTCAGGAAACCCCGCTATGCTATTCGCATATACAGTATGGCAGCGACAGCTGCCATACTGTATATAATGCCAGTATGCACCTTAACTGGCGGCTAACCTACTAATGGTATGCCATCTAGGCCATCAATAATATCAATAAAATAAGCACATAAGTGCATAGCACCATACACACACTTTGCACCTTTTCCTTTCGTGCTTACCAGGCTTACGTTTATAACTTTTCTTTTCCTTTTTTAGAGCATTAGGACAGACGGAAGAGAATTACGGAAGAAAAAGTAAAACAAAGAATAATAAATGGAATGGAATGAATACAACCATGCAAGAGACGAAAATACCAAGACGGCTAAAACTAAACCGTGCACCAAATAATTGCAAGATATTATATTATGTAGAAAATGAAATTATCATAATTGATAAACCATGTGATGTCAAAATTGGACGTGGTGGTAGTTTAAATGAAATTAATAATAATAATAATGATAACGAAACGACAGTTGATAAATTAATTTATAAAATGATAAAAGAGAAACGTGATAATAATGGCGATCTTATGGTTGATAAAATTCGATGGATTCATAGATTAGACATGGCAACATCTGGTGTATTATGTGTAGGTCTATCAAAGGCCAGTTCTAGATTAATTAATAGCTTATTTGATGAGAGAAAAGTGAAAAAATTATACATAGCTATAATTAGGGGAAACCTAAAACGTAAGGACAAGGAAGAAAAACTTTTACAAAAAAGAGACATTCCAACTTTTCCTGAATTTTTTCTTGGCAAACGGAAACGTAATTTGAAGAAGGAAGAATTGATATTTAATAGAACATTTTGGACATTTGACGAGGATGAAAATCAAGAAGTTTTGTATATAGATAAAAATATTGTTGTACAAGATAGCTTTAAAATGGCCACAGCATCATCAAGAACAACCATCACAAGCATCAATAACAACAACAATAATAATAAACGCCTGGGTCGAATATCAAGAACCAAAGTGTTTGTTTTAAAATACCTAAATATAGAAGGCATTAAATGTACAAAAGTTGCTTTGATTCCCGAGACAGGTAGACGCCATCAACTAAGAGTACATTTAAATTCCATTGGACATCCAATTTTAGGTGATTGGACATATGACCGTGAGTTTTGTATAAAAAAGGATTTAAAGAGAATGTATTTACATTCGAAACGTTTAACTATTCCTGTAAAAGATTACAAGTATATTAATCACAGGGGAAAATGCAAAGGGTTGAAAATTGCGAAAGAGGATAAAATAGATATCGAAATTGAACTAGACCCATTTTAAAACTGTGTGTGTGCGCGTCGTCGCGTCGTACACACTTCCATGAAGCATTTCAAACGACTTTGAAGAGCTAAAACAATGAGAAATAAAGTGTAATTATATAGTGAATGTTTACCTTAACTTAGCACTGACACAGCAGTGGATATTTTTACATTGACTCTTAGCTCAGCGCAGCGCTCTCTCATCAATTGATTACGCTTCGTACGAAATTGTACAAAACATTTTTATGTTTATATTTATCATAAAATGTTATAATCATGACAAAACATTATCTGGACACGGATTGGCATTACAATAACTTGTCAAATTTACATGATCAAATAAATCAACCTCGAATTCTTTTGTATAATTCAACATGGTACGGTCTGGCACGCCACCAACTGTCGTAAAATATGTAGAATCGTATTTTAAAATGTCTAATATTTCCAAGTAAATAGGTCGAAAAGATTGTGGATTTAATGATCCACTAATGGTGACATTTTTAAATTTGCCTAAATTTGATGCTCCATCATGCATACTAAGTCTTCTATCTGCAAAAAATTCCATTGTCCTTCTAGTTGCACAACATGTGCGACATTGCTCTACGCGTATCACTTCCCAACCTGCAACTTTCTGCGATATATCAGCATTTATTACTTTTTCATCTAAAGTTTTGAAACTTTTTCCTTTCTTTTTGCAATAATTTTTCCCTTCTTCTGCACTATTATACGGGCAGACTTGATTTGTTGTTGTACATTTACGACATTCATTCCCACGATAGATGCTTTGTACAATATCAAACATTATATGTTCATCTATATCAGGGATTGGATTGCAAGGTGTGCACGGACTTTTTAAAGAGCAAAATGCACCTTCCCCGAACACACAGTCTCTACTACTCCAACGAGGCGTTTTACCACCTTTATCAGAGTACACACAAGAGTTTAAAATTAATTTCGAAGCTCTTAAATCTGATAAGGGTAGCTTCGTTGCAGGTCTTACAAGGTTAAACGCCACAGTTACCAATATTACAAAAGAAAAAGATACTACTGCATTTTTTCCAGCATGGATAGTTCTTTTATCTAATAATTTTGTAAAAACATATACACAAAAAGCAGTAAGTACAATTGCAGTTAAAGAGTATATTGTATTTGTACGCAAAGCTTCCAAGTCACCATAATGCCTAGTTTCGATTTTAAAATTCTGATCTCTTTCAGTCCAGTATGCGCTTGCATATGATGATGTAGACATTCTTAATAAAATGATTCAATTGTTTTACTAATGTTACTTGCTAGATAAATATATATGTAAGATATATATTATATATATAGAAATCATCGAGGAAAATACTTTTATAATTAAAGACGTATTATATATATTATCAAACTTCATAATACCTATAATAAATACTATCACACTACCACCTGTGATAATAATTATTAATATTCAAAAAATATAATATTTTTTTAACGACTGCCAAAGTGCCATAGTAAAGCATGCAATAATAGGACAGCCTGGAGGACAGCTCGCTTATACATAAATACTGGCAAGAAAAAAAAAGGCTGGCGGCGGTCCAATTTTTCAAACCATTTTTACATTCTCTACTATACTTATTCCCACTTTTCAATAATTCCTATTATAATACCTTAATACTCTAGAATTACTATCCTGATAGCATGGCAGGCAAAATGAAAATTACAATTGCCTAAAATATCTATTTTGATAAAATAGGTGTGGAAAACCTAATAAGATAATATGCTTTATTTTATACCCATTTAACATATACACAGTACTGTATCTTAAAATCATCATAGTTGGAGTTTTTTTGTTAGAATAAAAAAAAGATACATCTGTAGTACTTATTTTATTTTACGTGCACTCCAGCACTCCTGGCACTTCTTCAAAAGAAATTACCTGGTGTAGCACATAAGGGAAATTTAGTGCGATTCAAAAACTAAAACGCACATTGTTTAAATAAATGATCACAGCAAAGAGGGCAGTAGAACATTGTAAGAAACGACAAAGCTGCTGTATAAAGACTTAGAACATAGAAGACAGGACTTTTAACATGTCTACGAATAATAATGTTATTGAATCTCCATTGGCATTGTCGGAATTATTAGGCTTTGATGTTACAAAATGCAAGGATTCAACAGAAGCTGCTATTACAACACAAAATAAAGTATCACAACTGCGAGCACAAATAAATGCAACGATAAATAAACAATGCTCTGGTTTTTTGACTGATTTTGATTCGTCTTTACAATCGAAAGACAATATTAAGGATATTCATCATGCTCTTGATCTTACGATACATGAACTTATTGATCCGAATAAATCAAGCATTTTTTCCAAAAGTGAAAATGAAGAAACTAATGCTTTAACGAAGAAATATAATGAAAAGAAAATAATTGTAAATGCACTAAAAATATTAAGTGAATTAAATGCTGATTTTTTAAGTTTCGATAATTTTCTAGATAAAGCTGGCAATATAGAAAATGCAGCAAATATATTAGTAAATAGTAAAGAAAAATATTTTGAAAACGTCGATGTGTTAACTGTAATACCAAGAAATAGTCAAATATTTCAGACAACGCAAGAGCTATATGTAAAAAAAATTAAAAAGATTCAATCAAAATTAAATGAAATATTCACTTCGCTTACTTCATTCTCAACAACAAATAATAACAATGAAAATAATAATAACAAGTTAGCTATTCATACAATGCATATTAAAGAAAAAATTAAAATGGGATCGAATAATATTCATTTTTCACAAATTTGGTCATCATTCCGTGTGCTTGATTTACTAGAAACTAAACTTGAAGTTTTTGGAAATGATATATTAAATACACTTATAACGCCACTGATTCAACATCCAACATCAATAATTCATTTAAGTAAAAAGAAATTTTCTGATGGCAGTGAAGAATTTATCATTACCGTGAAATCGCCAGCGATTAACGATGCAGCATCTTTTACTACTACTAAAAATGATGAAATAAAAAAGTATACGCCAACTGAAATGTTCAAGCGTGTATTCAATATTATTAATTTTATATATGAAAAAATCTTTGGTAATACCAATAATAATGTACAAAAAATTGCGTTTACAATTTTTAGCAATTATTTATGGAATGGAAGAAGAAGAAGTAGAGATACTATTGGTGGATCGAACAATCATACTGGGAATAACAACGAATGGAAGAATGAAAATAACAACAGCGATACAAATCAAGACATAGGCTTGATATCAGGCAAAGGCGATAATTTATGTTTAATACTACTAAAGCAATTACAGGTATTATTACAACAAGAGCATCTATTATTAAAAGCTTCAGGCTTAGAACTTTTACAAAAACATACAAGGTTATTTGAAGAAAAATTAATACGTATAGGATTTTTACCAACCGATCAATTGGGCCAAACTAGGATTTCAACATACATAAATTCGCTTGACGTTTTAGAAGCAAAAAAACGACAAAGTACATTGTTAGGGAAGGCACGTTCCACCATGTTAGGCGATTATTTCAATTCTATTGTTGTTGATGAAAATAATAATTCTTCTCCTGAAGTTTTTGATGAAAAAAATGATACTATATCTACAAATGATGATGATGATGATGGTATTGGTCAAACAGCAGCAGCATTTGTGTTGGAAAAAATGGCAGTGACAATATGTGCGAAAAAAATTATTTCATATGCCCATAATGCTTTTCAAGAAATGGATGAATGCACTGAGAAAGGTAAAATAACTGTTTGGTCTGCAGTCAAAGATATGTTTTCATTATTTTGTGCAATTGTTCCATCTATTCATGGAGAGAAGATTCATAATATGCCGCGTATTGCAATGTTACATTATAACGATTGTTTGTATATTTGCCATCATCTATTGATATTTGGCCACATGTATGGTAAATATGAAGTTTTTGACCATGTAAATAACTTCAAAAACCTGATTACATTAGCAAATACTTTTAGACAAATGGCTGGAAAAATTTATGCCTTTGAAATGCGCAGACAGCATGTAGAAATTAATATCTTAATGCAAAATATTGAGGAAGAAAACCAAAACAGTAAATCATCGGAATTGGCAAAAAAAGGCATCGCAATGCATCTGTCCCGTTTATACAAAGTATGGTCCGAAGTGCTAGGTAAGATAACACTTCAGCAAACGATTGGCTTGTTAGTATCGAAAATACCGAATTCATTGTTTCCAGATATCATTTCCTATTTTAATACTGCAAAGGATATAGAATTTTTTGAAAGTTGTAGGAAAATGTGTAATTTTCATTCCAGTCAATAATAAAAATAGTAATTAGTATTCTAAATCTGTACTTGAATTTTTAAACCACTCACCACCACATAGAAAAATACCAGCATTAACTGCTATCTGCTATCATCCATGCTGGCATGGGAATAGCTCTACCAAAACATATTAAAAATACAGCAACCATCTAGCTGGGCTAGCTAGAGCTACCACCAGGTGGTAGCTCAGCTAGCCGCCTAGGACCTAGATTATCTAGCCTTAGGTAGATTCTAAATGCGGACGAGGCGGACCCAAATCAATGGGACCGTAA